>VZTH01012303.1:84015-103192 GCA_013397815.1 Aleadryas rufinucha
AAAAAAAAAAAAAAAAAAAAAGTAGAAGTGAACATAGGAACTTTGCAAGACACTTATTCATTTAATAAAATTCTAATAGTTACTCACAAATTGCTTCTTAATAAATCAGAAAAATAATGTTCAAGGAAATGCCAAGAGGTTTTCTGTTCATCCATTAAAACTGCACCATTTAATTAAGTCAATAAACCAGCAGGTAACATTCTCTTCTACAGAGTTAAATGTATTTTTCAGAAGTAAAATGGAAGACTTACTTCCAATTATACACCAATGCTATTGCATTAAAGATTATTACTTTTCTTTTAAAGAACTGGTCATGTTTATCGAAAGAAATAAATCCACTTTATTTTCATTACTAGTTATTTAAAGATTCTTGAAATCTTAATATCCAAGGAGTCATAAACCAGATTGAGGAACATTGCTGCTTGTCTCACTTTTTCTATCTGAATGGTCTCTTCATGTCCTAACTCCTCTTCAAAACATTCCAGTACATTGGATTTATTCTTCCTCTAGCATGGTTGGTTGGGGGAGTGGTGGGATGGAGGAGTATATTGTACATCTTTCAAGAACTATCAGCAGAGCAGGAGAAAGGAAACAGGCTGTCTTAGAAAACATTAAGGTAGCCCCAAACAAACCTGGGACTGAGGAGAAAGCAACCCCAACACCGTGTGCATCATTCTAGACAAGCCCTCAGGATGGTGCTGACTTCTTAAAAATTTACCTTCTCCCTTTAGCTTATTAAAGGACCAGTGGGAGGTTGAGCATAAGATCCAAAAATAATTGAAGGTTATGTATTAAAATGAGATTTGATCTATTAATAAGGCATTTTTTGCAATAATTAGACCATATGGATTGGTAAATTGTTAATCAGTCTGATTTCTGGCTCTGTGTATAGGATGTGTTTCCTTTTTCCCAAAAGAATAATCTGGGTGTGACATAACTGAAAACATGGAATGGTGGAGTGGAAAATTCAACAACTATTGTAAGACTGAATAAGAGCAAGACTACAAAACAGTTGTTTCTTATACCAGAATATACTCAAAAGCAATAACACAAATTAGATAAGTGATCAAGTGTGTTACAGAAAATCTTCTAGGATGACATCTCAGATTTCAAATGAATAACATAATAATTTTATTTTTGATAGTTTTGAATTTGTTTCTCTTTTGTTTATGTAAGAAATCTAAAACACAACCCCAAACCCACCTTAGACCCACCCTTGTGCTTATCTCAAAAAAACCCCAGGATTTTTAAAAAGTATTATTTTTTATTTCAGAACTTATCAAAGTATGGAAATTCACTCTGCTTTGCCACAAGCTCTGTTAGCCTTGAGTTGGTGTAGGTTATCATTTGGGGGAGGGTGATACCATATCATTTGTCATAAGAAAACTAAACACAATTATTCTATTGATTTCGATTTTATTTGAGGTAGAAGAATAATCTTTAACTTCTGATATTTACTCCTATGAATCTCATTTTATTTAGAACCTCAAAGTATAATAGCCTGAGCTGTAAAACATAGTAAATTTCACTGAATTCCCCATCTCCAGGTTCCAAAGGATGAGTTTGATGGAAAAATATAACTCAAGCTTAATATTTCTGGAACTTTTTCTTCCACTCTGAAGTTGGAAGTATAGTAATTAGCTATTCTTTTCTCTTTTCTCTCTAAAAGGATCGTATGTACAAAAACAGTTCAAAACCTTTTAAATGTATTCTCCATCATACGTCTTTCAGCTTTAAGATGTGTGTCCAGAATTCTTAATGAAAACTACAACACATAGCATGAGGAAAATCCCAAGTAAAATCCTGTTAGCTGTCTAAAGTTCACCCAGAAGAAAAAATAAGTATGGGTGTATTTCTGATCTGTTTCTGAACTGCTGGAAGTTTTTTTTAAGAAGATATGTATAGACTGTAGGACAGCTCTGGCCCTATTGCTCAAAACGTAGAGCGAAAGCCTAGAAATATTGTTTACAAAAATACGTATTTTCTTTCTTCTTCCTTTCAAATAGAAACTATTTTCTTTTAAATCTAGTATCTCAGTTGTAAGATCAATTGCCTCAAGAGTATTAAAAAGATCAAATCCCATTTTAGCCTTGTGACTTTCAAATCCACAGTTCTAATTTTCCTATTCCCGTACAGATTTCTAAATCATCAACACATAGTCTATGAGGAATCATGTGTCGTAGCTTCCATGGTAGCTGGTTCATTGTAAGGTGAAGAACACAAATGGTAGATCATAGTGATTGGCTGATGCTCTGGTTCCTGCTATAGAGCTATTAATGCTTGCTTAAGTGTTCTGGCTCTTAGAGCAAATCTGGAAATAATTAGGAATGAAAACTTATTTTTCTTTTAGCCCTGAAAGTTAATGCATTCCATAACTTCAAGCTGATGCAGAATGAGCACTTTTCTGGAAAACTGTGATCAAGGCAGAAAGGTAATTTTTACATGATTATTTGTCTTAAATGTTGATTCACTCTTGCCCATGCAGAAATCTGGAATCCATTCATTTTATCCCACTCTAATATAGAAGGTATTTCATGGCCAAGACCTTGAGCATGAGAAACTGTACCTACACTTGCCATCTCCATAGAATAAGAGAATCATAGCATAGTTTGGATAGGAAGGGACCTTTAAAGGTTGTCTTGGTCTAAACATCCTGCAATGAGCAGGGACATCTTCAAACAGCCATTCCACCTTGCCTTGAACACTTGAAGTGTTCAAAAGGGCCCACTTCTTCAGCTTGTCCAGGTTCCTTTGGATGGCACCCCATCCTTCAGGTGTGTGTCATCTGCGAACTTGCTGGGTCTTCCAGGTTATTAGCATTTAGATAGCCCAAAGACATGTTGGATTATTCTGGGTTTTCATTTACTTCCAGATTTCAGATGAAGTTCACAAATAGCTTTAAAGACGATATCTGAACTTACTTTTTCTTTTAGTACAATTCAGTTAGTAACCTACAAGTAGGTGGTCTGTAGGGTTTTCGAGTAGGAGGAGGTGAGACACACTATTAAAACAGTTAAGATCTTCTGGAAAATACATGTTGTATGTTATCTTGACAAGGAATTTCTGATGTGATCAAAGAGAAGCAAATTGTAATCAATGATATTGTAACACTGATGGTTTACATTGACTGATATGTCAAAACAAGTTCTCAGCAGAATAATGAGATGTATTCATGTCAATCATTTTTTCTTTCTCTCCCTGATTGTAATTCCTCAACTGCACAAGCAAACCACATTACAACAATCAAAGATATTCCAGTTCCTTATCCAGTATATAATAGAGGTGAATGAATGAATCATCATCTTACTGCTGAAGAAGAAATGATGGGCAGGGTTAAATTTTACTTTACATTTATGTATCGTACACAAATCTTGAGCATCTGATTTAAGTCAACATTGATATCTGCTCTTGAGCTACATTGTTGAACCACAATACCAAATATTGCTACAGTTGAAATACAGCAGTATACGGATAAAAGTGAAAAGACACAGGTCATCTCTAAGTCTTCAGCTGGTAGATGAGTTGCAAGTGCCTGGCAAAAAGTAAATAGATAAAATACATGTTTTGAGGGGTGCTTGGAAAAACAGTGGGCATTATGGAAAACTTTAAGGTAAAGATTTAGCATTTTCAAAAGTTGTTTATGAAGAGAAAGAAGAAGACATAAAATTTGATAACGTTATTATTCCATTTTGCATTTCAGTTTTCTGTACAAGACCAGGAAATAGCAAATGCTACAATGCCTGGCTGAAACCTTGTGTTGTTTATCTTCCAGAGCAACTGCTACATGTGCTGAAGTGCTATTTCTTGGGAAGCAGATGGACATCACCTGCTTATGGGAAGTAGAAAATAAATCTAGAGAATAAATGTCTTGCTTTCCTTTGCTTCTGCACTTAGTGTTTGCTTTTGCTTTATTAAAGTGCCTTTATCTTAACTCACAAGTTTTTTCCATGTTGTTTTCTTCCCCACATCCTGCTAAGAAGGGTAGTGATAGAACAGACAAGGTCAACCCATCACAAATCCCTTGTTAGTATTACAATAAACCCCAATGTGTCACATATCTATACTTGAAGAAACAAGAAGCACAGAACTGTAATTTCATTTTGTTTTCCTTCAAAGTATGGGTGTTTCAATCTCAGTAGTGACTCCAGCTGTGCACAGAAAGCAATATAAAATCTTTAGGCCTAGATTTTCAAACATAGATGAAAAGGTCAAGAACATTTTATGCACAAAACAAATGTCAAGAAACATGAATTTCAAAATGGTCCTGGAATTCTACCTTTCTAAACCTGGTTCCAGATCAATGAAAAATTTCTGGATGGTCATTTCAGAAGAGTTGCAGTTAATGGCTCAATGTCCAGATTGAACACTAGTAGTGAGTGGTGCCTCCCAAGGCTCCATGCTAGGACCAAGGCTATTAAATATTTTCATCAGTGACATAGGCAGTAGGGTCAAGTGCACGCTCAGAAATTCTGCACACAGCAATAAGCTGAGTGGTACAGTTAATATGTTTGAGGGAAGAGATGCCATCCAGAGGGACGTTGATGGGCTAGAGAAGTAGGTTCATGCAAATGTCATGAACTTCAACAAGACCAAGTGGAAGGAATGTCCTACGAGGAGCAGCTAAGGACATTGAGTTTGTCTAGCTTGGATAGAAGGAGGCTGAGGGATGACCTCTTTGCTCTCTGCAGCTTCCTGAGAAGGAGATGCCATGAGGAAGATGCTCTCCCTCTACACCGCTCTTGTGAGACACCACCTGAAGTACAGCATCCAGTTCTGGGGCCACCAGTACAAGAAAGACATGGACCTACTAAAGGAGATCCAGAGGAGAACTATGAAAATGATCAGAGGGCTGCAACATCTTTCTTACAGGGAAAGGCTGAGAGAGCTGTGGTAGTTCATCCTGGGGAAGAGAAGAACCTGGAAAGACCTTCTTTCAGACTTTCGGTACTTAAAAGGAGTGTCTAAGAAATGCAGAGACTTTTCATAAAGGTCTGTAATGAAAAGACAGAATAGCACTCTTAACTAAAAGAGGGTAAGTTTAGTTTGAACATAAGGAAAAAGTTTTTTACAGTAAGAGTGGTAAGACAGTGGAATAGGTTGTCTAGAGTAGTTCTGGATAACCCATCATTTAAAAGTATTCAAAATCACACTGGACAGTGCTTTGAGCTACCTGAGGTGTTCCTGCCCATGGAAGGGTTGTTGGACTAGATGATTTTTAAAGGTCCCCTCCAAAGCAAACCATTCTAATTCTATGAATCTATGATTTAATGACACCGTGATCTTTACTGGTTGCCAGACGATCACCAAGTCACTTTCTCACTCCCATCCCTCAACAGAATGACTGAGGGAGAAAGTTTTTAGGCCGAGATATAGAATGGGAGATCATTCAGTAATTAGTGTCACAGGTGAAAGATGCTTAACATGGGCAAGTTAATTTAATTTTTTCCATTAAAATAGATTTGGATAGTAAAGACTAAGTTAGGAGGACACCTCCAACTACCCCATTCTTCACATGTTCATCTTTACTCCTTCAGTCTAGACTCTTTTACCTACCTTCTCCAGAGAAGGGCAGGATAAATGGGGAATATAGTTTATGGCTAGCCCCTAAAAGTTCCTCTCTGCTGCTCCTTCCTCCTTACATTTTTCATCTAGTCCAGTGTAGGTTCTCACCACTAGGTGAAACCCTTGGGAAAAAAACCTGCTCAACCATGGATCCACCATGGGCCACAGTTCCTGGCAAGACAATTTGATTCAGCATAGCCTTTCTTTCGGTCACAGTTCCTTGAGGAAATAGTCTCCACAGTCTGCAGGGAAATACCTGCTCCAGTGACTGAAATACCCTCCCTCCCTCCCTCCCTTCCTTCCTGCCTTCCTTCCCTTCTTCCCCAGCGTTGATATCTGCATGATTGTTTCTCTCATTGAAGAGCTTCGAGGGGCAGAGAAGGTACGTCAGCAGGGTTATTGTGATGAAAATTAGGAGCCTCGGCAAGGTCTTATCCTTATTTTCTTTAGGAGCTCCTTCTAAGCAAAGCCTATCACCCTCAGCCCATGTCTGGGCTGCAACTCAGCTGTGTTGTAATCATCTTTGTGTCTTTCCATGCACTTCATTGATCTGCACCCTGACAGATGAGAATGGTTTCTCAGTACAAATGTGCCCCATACTGTGGGCTTGGAGCTCCTCCCAGCTGCCTTGCTGTGCCTGCCCTGTCCCTTGGCAGGAGCACCTTCCCTGCTGAACCAAGCATCCACTGCAGGCAGTACCTGGCCCCCTGGGAGCAGCCAGCTGGCGCTACACAGAATTATATGTTTGCATATCATTGTGTAATTATAAAAAAATGCATTTAACCTGTATACTGAGTTTTGCATTCTGACAAAGAAACTGATGCAACAGATATCCTAAGAGAAAAGTTAAACGTGATGCTAGACTGCTGTGTATAGTTTTTTGGAGGTAGCTGTTTCAGAACAGCTGCATTTCCCCCAAAATTTTCTGAGCAATCAGAATTCCATACAGGCTGAATTACCTATCACTTTTGTGTGTTCCTGGTATGTGTACCTTGAGGCAAGTCCATTTAGACTGAGTCAAAGACTCATCATTGATTGTCCTGGGAAAGCCAAATGACAGTCAAATGACAGTGTTAGAATGGGCAAAAAAGGGTATGAAATCCAACAAGGCAATCACACTGATTGCTTGAGTATGAGAAGCTCTCATTTTTTATGACTTTATGTTTTTCCATTAGTAGAATAAAATTTCATGTCTACGTGCTATACTTGCTGTAAAAAGAGTTCACTTTCAGTGATGGGTGGGGGTAGCAGGGAATCCACAGCCTGGGATGGAGAATTTTAAGGCATTTAAAATGTCAGTTTTACTGTTGTTCATTCTATTTCTGTGGACGTAGACTGATGCTCTAAGACATTCTTCGCTTCTTAGATACCTTCAAGGACCAGAAAAAATATGTCTGTGTTTGCCACAATAAAAATGGTGACATGTCCTCATGCTGTTGGACTTGTGTCTAGCTAGAGCTATATGAAAATAATCTCAGGATGAAACCTTCAGTACTACATCTCACTCTGGTGTGGCCATAAATTTGCATGTTTTTAGCCTTTTGGTGGGTCAGATAGTCCCCAAGAGCTGTCAAAAATGGGCTGACTTTCTAGCATTACCTTCAACAGCAATTTTTATATGTTAAGCTAATGATATTTCCTTGTACTCAACAGCAGAAACAAGGCTTTACATTTGAAAGTATAAGATAAGTATAGTATATATAAGAAAGTATAATTATAGCCTGTTTCAGTCTCCAATGCTCTTAGGAAAAAAATTCTATAGCTCTTTCTTATGTCCTTCCCACACCTGTTACTACCAAATGTAATCAAATCCAGTCTTTTCATTCAGTCCACTCATTACCATACTGCAACCCACTACTCTTGCCTCAGGATGAGGGAACTGAGAGTAAACTGCAGCTCTGCTTCACACCTAGCCAGAGCTCTGCTAGGCCAAGTGAGAAAGCCTTTTAATTTTATTTGCATGAAATGCTACCAAAAAAAAAAAAAAAGGGAAAGCTATGCAGTATTTATATAAGTTCCCTAGAAACAGTTTTGCTATTCATATTCACTAGGTGAAAATTATCTTTACAGCCTTTTGAAGCCTTAAAAACCCTTAAGATACGTCTGGTTTGAGTTGCAACTATTTTTTTATTAATCTGAGCTTTTTTGGCTTTGGCTTCTGTACATTATCTAAAGCTTGCACAGCCAGCTGGCCTGAGGAATAGAGCAAAACTCATTAGAACATGCAAAGTATATGCCTGGCATCACCATTTCAATTCCTGCATGATCAGCTCACAATCTACAAAGAAATTTCAGGAGGACTTTGTTGCCAGGACACCGCAGGAGATGGGAACTGTGCCACAAGAGGTCAAAGACAGTCTAGCTAAGGGTTATTTTTCTGGGTACAAATGAATAATTTGCTATTCTTACTAAATATCTGCCTAATGATATGGTAAAACCTTAACCATTAAACCTTTGCCTTTGAATTACTGCTTTTAGCAGACTCTTCAGCAGGCTAACTCTCAAACATGTGGATAGGGAGAATATAAAGATCTTTCTGGGTATTAAGCAGAAAATAATCAGGAGGATTCAGGTAGTCATTTTATTCCTGGCAACTGAATCAAGACAAAACAATATAAAGGATAATTTCTGATTGTCTTGGCAATTTTTCTTGGGGAGATAAAAAAATCATAAAAATAAACAAAAATACTGTTCCTATTTACTCCAACCAAGCCACAATAATTTCCACAGATGCTGAAATAAGTTCTAAGCCTTGGGAATGATTCTGATTAAATTGGACTTTTTAAGTTTTGGAAATACAGGCTGTCTTTAGTCAGCTGCTATTAAGAGATACTGGGACTATCTGGTTTGACACAGCAGCAGTAGTTAGCAAGCAGACATTTTTCTGAGTGCCTATGTTAGCTTCACATTTTTCATTGATTTCACCATCTTTCATTGTGTCTATACTACTAGTAATGGAGTTACTCCTGCATACCAGCATACTCTGGTTTATGCTGCTTATTTATGGAACAGAAATATTTTATCTGTTTCTGGCATGGAATTTTGTTGGGACAATCAGTCTTCTTCTAAGCATTTTCCAGACATGATGGGGAGAGAACTGGCACTGGCCAGGATTATTTCTCATACTAACTTTAGGAGGAGCGTATTTTGGATGCAAAGGAAGAAGTATAATCTGTTTGTCAATGTAATTTTGACACATTTGCCTGTATCCAAGGCAATGTTTTATATTAGGGTTTGAGCCTTTACAGTTGTCTGAACTGATGTATAACTCACTCTGCAGTCATTAAAAAAACAATGCATCCCTGAATATTGCTATTCTCATCCCCATTCCTAGGCCACAAGTCTGAGTCTCTCAGTGTTAGTAGTTATACAGATACACATCCTTTAATTCCATCAAGGATGTTAATTTTGGAAATGTTACAGATGCTGGGGATTTTTTTTCCAGTGTACCAAATGAGTAGGCAGAGGAATTGTTTTATTTTTTATTTATTAGTGCACTAGCAATACAAATTTGATTTTTCCATGAAAAAAAGCAAAACAAAACGTAAGAAAAACAAACCCCAAAACCTGAAAAACACAGTCTTCTCTACGTGGAAGACGGGAGAATTCCAGTGTGAAATGCACCTATTTGCCTCAGTTATCAGCCCTGTTTTCAACACATAGGTTGTGCTCTTTATCTTGATCATCACTCCTTTGATTTCTTCTCTTCTTTCCTATTCAAATGGCATGAAGGCAATGTGATAGTTAGCTCCTGGTAACTCAGCAGCTATGCAGGAACACAAGTCAGAATTTCTTTAGGTTGCTTTGAGAGCAGGCAACCTGTTTCTGTCTTTCTCCTTCACCTCTCAAAACGATGGGATTTCCACTTATATTCCATTCAGTTTAAAAAATTACAATTGTTTTGAAAGCTATTCTTAAATATGGAATCCAGATGGTCTTATTGGAATGCGAAGATACTAAAAAGACATTGACATATGTTCCCACTATCCACTTAAACACTGCTTAATGTTATGCCTATGTCTATACATAAAATAAAGTGATGCAATACCAGATCCTCATTTATATGAATGTTACACATATTGTAACCTGCCCAGCACCATGACCATATGTTGACCTGAAAACAATTGTATATTAGTCCTATGTAAGCAAGAAAAAAATTTAGAAAGGATACTGGAAGCGCTTATAGATTCTTCATTCTATTTTCTTCGTCTCTTCCAAATTTTCAGACCACTGCCTGGACTAAACAGTTGTCTTCATGCCATGGCTTAACCCCAGCCACCAACTAAGCACCACATAGTTGCTTGCTCATTCTCCCCTGGCTGCTCACTCACTATTCCCAGGACAGGGAAAAGAATCAGAAGTGTAAAAATAAGAAAAATCTTAGGTTGAAATACCAACAGTTCAATGTTTAAGCTATGTGCATAAGCAAAGCAAAATGAGGAATTCATTCACCACTTCCCTGGGGCAGACAACTGTTCAGCCATCTCCAGGAAAACAGGGCTGCATCACACGTAATGGTGACTTGGGAAGACAAACACCATCAGTCTGAATGCCCCCACTTCCTTCTTCTTCCCCTAGGATTATATTGTGAGCATGATGCCATATGTTACGGAAAATCCCTTTGGTTGGTTGGGGTCAGCTGTCCCAGCTGTGTCCCCTCCCAACTCCTTGTGCACCCTTCACCTTCTCACTGGTGGTGTGAGAGGCAAAAAACGCCTTGGCTCTGTGTAAGCCCTGCTCTGCAATAGGTGAAACATCCTTGTCGTGTCAACTCTTTTTGCAGCATAAATCCAAAATACAGTCCCTTACCAGTGTCTATGAAGAAAATTAACTCTACCCCAACCAAAACTAGGACACTTCAGATGATTAACTCCAGGAAAGATAAATCTTAAGTGTTAAACTCTTGCACCAAGCATATCTCATTTAAAAGGCTTCTAGTTTCCTTGGAACCATTACTAGAATGTTAGAAAAATTGGATAAGTTTATTCGTTGAGGTCAGTAGCCTTTCATTTTGTCCTACTTTCTCTTTTTCTCATGTTGATATTATTTTCATGTAACATGAAAAATATCCAAGAAACATGTCTAAAATAAATTTTCATTATTCTAGAGGTTTAAGATTTCTTCAAATGTCTTGGACATGCAAAGCATATGCTCTTGTGTGAAACAAAACTTTGCAAGACAAAAAAAATGCATTGGCACTAGATAAGAGAAGGGAAATCCTTTATACATAGCTGAAAGCATCTTCGTTTACTAGCCATAGTGGAAGTGATGAAGGGTTGTTTGGTTTTTTTTGGTTTGTGTTTTGCTTTTTTAGTTTCTGAGAAAAGTAGAGAAAACACAGATCTAATGTATTTGTGTGTTAACTCTACTGTATAAAATTAGCTGAATTATATGACTATGTATCATATCAACCCCTATTACTGATTTTTTGTCTGGTTTTAGGGGAAACTGAAACAAATATTAATAAATATTTTAATTTAAAATGTTTTATTTTCATGGCCACAATGTTGTCACAAAAGAACTTTGTTAAGAAATGGTTTGTAGCACATTGCAAGCATTTAATCAAAATGTCTAGACTAGCTGATTTTATACTTAATTAGACATAGAAATAATCTTAGGAGTGTTGTTAATATTAATACTGAAGAGTACTAGGTATAAGCAATGTGGAGGCATAAAGTTGATAATATTAGAGAAAGAGAATATATGTAAGGGTATGCTTGTCTTTGCTAAGATGTCTTTGCTAAGATGTCTTTAATGCCAGTGGTCATCATCCTTTAAGTTTTTATGTCAAAGGTAAAAAAAAAGTAGCAAAAGTAGGTGGTAATTCAATCCCTTAGAGAGGTTAATAAATTTCAACATGGCTTTTATCATATGTATATACAGATTACTTAAGTATATATATCAGAATACTAAAGATGACTACTTCTGCCTTTCTGAAGAGTAAAAGATAGTAAAGATTATTATTCAGTGATGCCATTCAAAGTGTGATGATGGGAGGAGATCAGAAGACATGAGTTGACAAATATTTTGAGGTCAAAAGGAAAACAAGCATGGAGCTTGCCATAATTCAGGAAGTTTTTATTAGAGAATGAAATAAGGTATAGTCTTTTTTTTTTTCTTTCCCCATATTAATGATTCAACCCCAATAATATTAACTGTGAGACTTTGGTATCCTTCTTTTCTCTTCTGTCTCTCTCTACCAAAATCGTAAGGAAATATTCTTCCTCACTGCAGTGACAGTAATTCAAACAATGTATCAGACAGTAGTGAAAAAAACTCTGAGAAATGTAGCACATATAAAGTGCATTTACAGACATGGGAATGCATATAAAAATATTAAGTTGGGAAAAGAATAATTGTATAATTATATTTCAAGGCTGAAGGTTTTGTCAGAAGAATAAATTTTGTGCCACTGACTTATCTTCACAGGCATTTTTACATACCATTTTCTACAAGTGCACCACAGACTAAAGCTGAAGGAAGTTCCCTTGAGAGAAAGTTTCTCTGTCAGGATAAGATGTGCTTTTCTGACAGATTTAGCAAAGCTTACTAACTTTATTGACAGGGTTAAGGAGAAGTGGTCATTTCTTGGATAGCCTGGGACTTCGGCAAGTCAAAAAAGAGTTAAGAACAAATGTGCACTCTGTGAGAAAAAAGCCTGAGAGAAATAGAAGGAAAGCTCTTTTACAGTAATGATTCCTTAGGCTGCTAAGCAGAAAATGGGTTTTTTGAGACCTGAGTCTAAGAGATGCACAAAGAACTTCACAGCATGTATGCAGGATTATACACAATACTTGTTTAAGTCCATCTGCATTTTTATATTCTCCCTATGAAGTGATCTGACATCCCATCCCACGTATCAATAAATCCCTACAGATTGCATAGCAAGTGTCAAGCAGAAAAAAATTATAGTCTTGGTACTATTATCACTCACAACTGTTGCAGGAAGGCAACTAGAAGCCAAAGAAAAAAGTGAGACAGAGGTCACTATTCTCATAAGTAATACTGTAGCAGACACTGGTGATATTTGATTTAAATTATTACTTTTTACACCTTTTCTTCCCCTCATGTTAATATCTAAAAGTACCATTGTCTGTTCTACTTCTATTATCTCTGTTTTCCATGTAAGTAGTTGTTGCAGTGTCAGATGGATAATCACCTGTTATCTATTAAAGTACTCATTATATTAAAATAAATTGCTGTTCAAAACTACTTCTTTGTCTTCAAAAATAATTTTGAGCCCTACAGATATACAGTAAGTCAGTGGACCAAAATTCAATTTGCATCCATGTAACTGTTCAAAGTAAGTTTTTTCTGTAACTGCTTTAAAGATTTAAGGGAAGAGAGAATAATAGTATGCCCTTGCATGTATTTTTCTGAGGCTAATCAATATTGTGGAATGCCATTTATTTTGCATTTTTAAAAAGAAATACCTTTGAAGTTTTATACCATTCTTTTGTTTTAAGGATTAACTGACTGTATGAAATACCTAGCCAAGGTTGTCTTTTTGTGGGTAAAAACATCTTGAAAAAAAACGAAAATTTTGATGTCTTTGCCTCGAGTATGGACAATTACCCAGAAAATACTTAACAGGTAATATTTGAATGAAAACTGTCAGAATAGAACATTAAATAAAATGAAGGCACAGAACTATTTTTATTTAGATACCTGAACATTTTTAAATACCAAGCCATACAAGAAGTTTATTGGCAGAATGGTTTCTGACAACATTCAATAAAGTGTAAATAGATGCCCCAATAACACACTGTTCAGTAGGCATTGGTTTCGTTTTTTCACAATGAATCTAATTAAATAAAGTTAATGACCACAAAACATGCAAATGAAGGTATGAGTAAATGTATATAAATTAGACTAGAGTACACCAAACTCTAAAATTTTCATTGGCTGCTTTTCATAAATGGACTGGGATTATGATGGCCTTGTAGCAATCTCCGGTACTCAGCTTTCAGAACCTGGATAAAATCCACTGTTGGAAAAATCAGGTGGCCACTCAGCAGAATCCTAGGAAAGATTTGTAGCTGCACTGGTAGGAGCCATTGCACATGCAGTGTAGAAGATTGTATCCACATCTGTTTAAAGTCAGTCAAAAGGAATAAGAAATTTAAGTATGAAAATTATCAGAGTTATTTTAGACATCTGCCTTAGGCCGAGGTGATTCATGACCTAAAGATGTCTCTCTCCCTATTCCTTTTAAGTAGAGGTTAGCATAGACAACTTAAAGGTCTGGTTTCATAGTCCTCTTGTTCCACAGTCCTCTCATTTCAAATCTATGAAACAGCACTTTCACAAATTCCATACCTACTCATCCTAAAACCCGGGCATTCCCCAACCACACCCTTTCTGTTAATCCTGGCTATTTGGAGTTAGCATTTAGAAAATTGCCAGATCTTCAAAACTGGGCATATCATCAGGAGATGTACTGAATTGTCTAAGGAAGTACATAGAAATTCAGAAATATTGAACTTTATTTTCTGAAGGACTCAGCATGAGTATGAAATTTCTGACTGAAAGCAGGGTGACTGTGGTAATTCCAGCAAGCTGTGAGAGCTAACATTTTGAATTTATGAACACAAACTCCTCATTGGGACTGCAAGCAGGCAAGCAGCCAGTTCCACTAGAGGTTTACAGCTAGGCACTAGTGGTGAAATAATTCTGAACTGGCATGGAAATCTAGTTCCAGCTCATGCTCCTCTGAGAGCCTGTGGCAGTCAGAAGGCTGCCACCTAAAATTATTTTTATAGCTGAATGGTAATTGTCAGGCAAAACTTCAGGGCAGATCCTTCACAAACTCACATGGAATTCTGTAAAAAGGTTGTTAGATGTTAAGAGGCTATTTATAGTTAGCACCTTGCTCTGCCTTTACAGCCACCAGAAGGAAAGTGGCAGATTATATTCTCTAAACACTCCATCTCCATTACGTCTCTGTGCTTGGCCAGGACATAGCTTTTGATAAATTCACTCTTTCAATTTTCAGGCAAAATGCCAACATAAGCACAAATATTCCTACCTTTTCTTGGAACCCAAGGCGTCTTTGTAGCACCTTTAATTTTGGGTTTTTTGTGACTAGTGATAAATACAGGACTGAGTTTTGAAAATCAGTATAAATTCCAAATATGAATATGAATCCTTTATACAATACGGATCAGACATCACAGTAGGGAAGACTGACAATTACTTATCAAATATTCTTTCTGTAATCTATGTTAATCAGAGTTGTTGGAGCACAAATACCTGACAAGAAAATGAATCAATCTTGGGAGATATAAAACTTCTGACTACCAAGAAACTAAAGATGCAGAGGAAACACCAGTCAAATTAATTGGTTGCCACTCCTAGTGTTTGTCTACAGGTGTTTGATCCACAAACAGTCCTGTTTGCTGATATTTGTCAGTAGAATTAAAGAATATTTTGCTTTTTTAGCATCAGTGAAATGTATACAATAAGGACTTTCAAGTGTATAAAATGTGAGAACCTTATATACAACAGCTTTAAATGAAACTGTTCTTATTAATAGCAGTTTTTGATAAAGCAGCTTTAGTTTCAATCAGGAGCTGAGACAGTCCAAAGGAAGAATGCCCTGTCCCAAGAAACATTCAGGGTTAGGTTGGAGTGGGTTCTGAACCATCTGATCTAGTTGAAGATGTCCCTGATCACAGCAGGTGAGGTTGGACTTGATGGCCTTTAAAGGTCCTTTTTGACCCAAACCATTCTATGAGTCTGTGATAAAGTAATTCGGAAAAAAATGAACTATCAAAGAATACTTAAAGGGACATATGCTTTCCTCTTCAATTGTATCTATTTTTTTTTCTTTCCTTGTCTTTTTATTCTTCATTTATGAATTTATGATTAGAAGTGCTGCAGGCCTCTGCTTTGGGTTCAGTACTGTCCACCATTGCCAGAGCTGCCCACCACATGAGGCTGCTATAGGAAGGGCCATGCTGCGGAAGGAGCATGAGCTGTTTGCTGTTTTCATTTGTGCTGGGTACACGTGCTCAGTGGACCATTAACATGGACAAACTCCTCTCTCAGCTCTCCTCTGCCATCAGTGTGCCCACAAGGGAAGAGAATGGAACAACTCCTCTGTGCTGGATCAGCAGCTGAAGTGTCCTGAAGAGAAAATGTTTGTGGTTGGATCTAACACAGCAACCATTTGGCTCACAGTAAGAATTTGAGCAGAAAGCACAGAATAATGCTGAAGCAGATATGAGATGAGCCAAATGGTCCAGCTTCCCCACAGTCTGATTGTTTGAAACAATCCCATTTCAGCATACAAAAGCTCACACTATGGAGGTTTCAGTTTTCCTATATAAAGTACATCCATTGATTATGCTGTCAGGAGGTCTATGTCAGCCAAATGCCAAATTCTGTGAAAAAAGCAGCAACTTAACATTGGATTTTAATTAAATGGTCAGCATTGTACTATGAAAAAAATCCAATATCTTTGGAATTAACATGAAACTTTCCAGTAGCATCTCTAAAATTTGGCTTTTGTGTTAGAGTTGGCTTTCTTTTGTTGGTTGGTTTTTTCTCTTCAGATACTATTTAATGAAATACAGTTCTAATGGGATTTCTTTATCCATGGTAGAATGTATCAATTTAACTTTTTTTTTTTCAGTAACTCTTATTAGAAACACTTTGTAAAAGTCTAGAACTCTGAGGACTTTTGAATCCCAAACATTTCCACAACTCTTTGCATCTTTTCTTCACCCTAAAAAATTGAGATGTCAGAATGAAGGTAATAAGTTCTAAAGTTTACAATCAATTTGCTTGCAATCAGATCGTTTGCAATCAACTCAAACTTTTGGTCTAATCTTTGTATGGTCAATAGGTACCTAAATGCTTTCAGGTTCTGTGTTGAGCTGTGGTGGTGGCCCAACCCACGTTTAAGATAAATGACATCCTGTGGGTTGATTTCCCCGCCCATGACTCCGCCTCTGAGGGCGGAACAGAGGATGGGACAGAGGGTTAACCTCCCCACCCATTGGGCGTGTTCTTAAGTATGCCCCCTCCTTCAGTTCTGGAGACTTCTTTCTCCCTCCGTCTGTTATTGGTTCTTCTGGGTTATGTTTAATAAGTAGGTTATTGCCTATTCTGTTATGTTCTGGAAAGTTCTCCTTTGTTCTGTGTATGATTGGTCATTTTAGACATGTTCCTCCTCCTTTGTAATCCGATTGGTTATATGTCATCCCCTTATCATCTCCCTATTGGTTACTCCCTTGTTCCTCCCTTTATTCCTCCTCCCTGTTTAACCGTGTGCACCCTTAGCTGATCAAGCCAGTCATCGGCTAGGCTCAGCTGGTTAGCTCCCTTCAAGTTGTTATGAATAAATGCCTTGGAACTTGCTACTGCCTGCGCCCTCCTTCACTCTCTATCGTCGCCTGCTGCGACCTACCAACAGGACTAACGCCAACGCACTTGGCCTCTGGCCATAAGCCTTTGGTAGAGCCGACGCTCCCAAGGCGATCATCTGTGCCTGCTTGCCACAAAGAGTCCGGTGGATTGCTGTTGCGCCAATAGGTGCCCAGTGCAGGAGGACAGTGGTTTGTCGCCGGTCACGCCACCGGGCGGTAGTGGCCACCGCAGCATTGAGCTAACAGATTAAACAATGTAGGTGTACACAAGAGCTATGTTTGTCTTTTCTTGAATCAGAAAAATGTCTTGGATTTGAAAAATATCCAAAATGGACTTTAGAGCTTAGTCTTATTAAAGTAACCTATGTTATTAGAATAACTATATTCCTAGGATCAGGATTTTTATCACTCTAGTGATATGTACAACTTTACAATATTTGTTGCTTCAATAAAAACAAACGACTCCCTTCAAATACAGTTGAAGCCTCACATCAGAGGCAACTGTATAATCAGCCAAAAGCTTTGAAAATTCTGGGTTTAATCCTTTACTTATTTGTCTTAATTAAATCATCCTAGTTGTGAAAGGTGCTATCAGCATTCTGAGCCTCAAAATAATGCAGTTTTTAACCACGATCATCTAGTCAGGAACATCTAGCCTGGACTTTAAACTTCACAATTAGGGGAAATAGCTATGCTGATGTGTAAATAACCAATCTGCAATTACAGATCTAATATCTTAATAATTATTGATTTAAGATCTCAATAGGAGCCATCTCAAAATTTGTTTCTAAAGGCAGGTTTCAATATAGGTTAGACAAATGGTTCGTGTCTGAAAATCAAAATCTAAGTTTGGAAGTCAGGCACCTGAAAACTGAAATAATGCAACATATAACATAATATAACATATAAAAAAAATTTTCTGTCTGATCTGCCAAATGGAACTACCTAAAACACAGAGAATATATGACTCAAAAATTTAGTTAAAAGCATTATCAGCAGGGGAAATTTGTAATTATCCATTAAAATCTTTCATTTGTTTACAATTCTGAACCTGAATACTCCTTAAAAAAATAGCCATCTCAACTAAGTTCCTCAACTTGATTTTAATATTCTTTACCTAAGAGAATCTAATATGTGTTCAACTACTCTCTGAAAAGTTTGTCTTTTCTCATTAAATGCAGAGGAAATGTTGTATCCTGTGAAGCAGCCCCCAACCCTGCAGTACCCCCCTAGTTCTGGCCAGTCAATGGACCTGCCCCCAGTTCTCTACCCCCCCGGCATGTTCCGTCCTTGGACCGGTCCCGTTGGACCTGCCCCTGCCATTGGCTCCTACCCCGTGACCCCGCCCCTAGCCCTACCTGGGCCCCGCCCCCTGCCTGCGCCCGGGAAACACCTTGTACTTAAGGGGGGACACGTGGGGGGGGATCGCGGTTCAGCCATCTTGCCCCCGTTCTGCAAGCTTGTGGGGCGGGCCCCGCGTCGCCAATAAAGACAAGCAGGACATGCCAAGGTGCGGTTCCTCCTGCCTCCTTCATCGTTTGACGCTGCTGGATGCGTGAGCGTGCCCGTGTGCCGACAGCACCGGGCTGGGTGAGTGGCCACTCTCTCGTCTGGCCGTTGAGCTGAGGTAATTCCCCCTGGTGGGAGACCTCTGTGAGAGTGGTGGCTATCTCGCCATAGCCACGATCCGGACAGTATTAAGGAAACTGTGTAAGTGGTTTTTAATTTATCAAGATAACAAATTGATTTTAAATTCTCAGGATGAATCCAAGGCCTAGGAGTGTGAAAATGCAGTTACACACAAGCCAGAAAGGTTTTGGTTTTGACAGGTATGGACTGCTGGATTTTGTCTCACAACCAGCC
Source organism: Aleadryas rufinucha (assembly GCA_013397815.1). Classification (NCBI taxonomy): domain Eukaryota; kingdom Metazoa; phylum Chordata; class Aves; order Passeriformes; genus Aleadryas; species Aleadryas rufinucha. The sequence goes on from VZTH01012303.1 coordinate 102,813, forward strand.
CTGTTTATGGTTAAGAAACTATGCATTGTTGCTAGTAAATACCTGTTTCTGGACAGTCTCAAAGTATTAGCTGTATATTTGTGCTAAAATTATTCCTCAGAGTGTGAGCTAGTCCTTTCCCACATGAAGTGAGGCATCAGTTGTATCCAATGGCCTTTTCTGGTTGTGTTCCAGTGTATCTGGTAAAGTCAAGAAATATATTTCTGCTGGAGGATGCTATAGGTACAAAAAATATCAAGCAATATGCTGAAGCTACCTAATAGCTGTGGAGCTGGAGAGGTTGGAATCTGCAGAAATATATAAAGAAATAAATTTTATCTGCACTATAATGTAGAAGAATGGCTTGTCTCTCAAGGGCATTCGGAATCCCTGGAGGGTCT
>VZTH01012303.1:103330-180820 GCA_013397815.1 Aleadryas rufinucha
ATAGAAATCGTATGATGTAAAGGGTATAAATATATGTGCTTTTTAGAAATAAATGGGAGTTTGCATCACCAATCACATTGATTGTATTGCAATTCTTCCCACTCACCGCACTATAATAATTACAGGCATAGAAAATAAATCAGGATCTCTGAAGTGTCCTGGAAACAGTGACTGAAAGTCAGGACCTGATCTTTGCAGCTCCTAGGCTTCATTCCTGAATTACAGAGACAATAATTTTCTTTTTCTCCATACTGTCTTTTGCCATGAGGTATTTTGAACTACTTCTTCAATGTTTCATAGCTGCAACAGAAATGTAGAATCACATAATGCCAGAGAAGTTCACAGGTTGATGATTATAGAATAATGTTATGCAAATTTGGATTCTTACAGGTGTCTCATTTTCTAAGTGGGTATTTGGTCCATGAAGATATTCCATAAGAAGAGCAGGAGTCATCAGCAGTTTTTTTAAAAAGCAAGAGTCTGTAACTATGATTAATCATAATTCTTTTTGGTGTGTGTGTATACTAGGAGACCAACTCAATGTTGGATCACTGAAGCTAAGTATAACTTAAGAGGGAAAAAGAAATATTCAAAACACTGAAGTTTTGCACAGGCACAGAAGCATAAGTCTTGATCCCACAGGACTTCGAAGTCAAACAAGGGCTGCTTATTTTCACAGAGATTTCCTGGAACCTAAATCTTTATTTAAGTACCTAAATTCCACCGATCTATTTGAGCTATGCCAGATGAAACATAAATAAAGACAAAGAAAAAAAACTTTCAACGAGATAAGCAGAGTTTTCTTTGCAATAAAGAGATACTTGCTTTTTTTCTAACAGTATACAGATTCCATTTTATCCTGTTTATAATTTATAGAACTATTCATAATAGTCACAAAGTGATTCATATACTTTTAATGTTGCTTTATATATATGTAAATGAAACATTTTTGTATCTCTGGGAAAGTTTCTTTGTGTAGGATTTCTTTAATTATGTTTATTTAAGTTCTACATGTGATGCAAGGATCTGTTAAGTTAAATAAAATTCATTAATAATACAGTTACGCTATTAAATACTTCATCATTTCACTGACATATTTTCAAATTATTAAAATAAGCCTGTTGTATTTTTACCTTGAAGACAACCCTAAACTGCAATGGATGGTATGTGACTGAATAAATAATCTCCTAGGAGCCAAAGATGAGCTTAAAATATTTTAAAATATTTTAAATACTTCTTGGCAAACAGTGGCATGACTTTAGGACTACTTAAATAAGCTTACAAACATGAATTGAAATTACTTTTGTCATCCCTAGCTTAGTATAAATTTATAGAATGTAGTACCAGAGAACCTGAAAAAATGAAAACGAGTGTATTTCTAGTCAAGGTTCTTGAGGCATGACATGCTTATAGCCCTGGATGTCAACACCCCAATTATCTTACCTTTTTCATTGATACTGAAGCATGCGTTCTGAAATTGTTTCTCTAAATCTGAGTATAGGACAGCAGTGAGAAAATTACTCTAGTGAGTGAAGGATCAACAAAGGTATTTATTTAATTTTTTTTTTTCTGAATTGATTGACTAAGACTGGCATGTGTTGCATTCTTCTCATCTCTATGAATGATTAGTAATAAAATGAAAGTGGAGTACATGGTCTGTTGCTCACTGGTCTTCAGAACTCTACATTTTTCATTTTTTAAGTACTTAATTTTATTGATGAAATTAAAAACCTCGAAAGGTAAGAGCTCAAATTTAATTCAAAATGGTGCTTAAAGTATTATCTACTTTTGTTGTAGAAAGATCACATAATGGGGAAACTACATAGCATATAAAAACAACCAACCTTGCAGCTCAAGTAATGTTCTACTGTGCTGCACTTTGATAATTATGTGAAGATTGGCCTTAGCACTAGTACACTTCTAAATTTTTAATACAAAACAACATATGAAATATGAAAAGCTATTGTTAAAATCTGTTAAATATGAGTTCTAGTAATAAACATAAATAGGTCAACAGGGAAAAATGCACAGAAATGTGCTTCAGATATGTTAAAATATAATTAATGTGATTAAAGCTGAGAATATGCTAATTTCTTTCCTGAAAATTTTCTTTCATAAAAATTGTTGATCGATATGGTTACAGCCTGCCATCATAAAGTTTTTTAAACAAATTGCTATTTCTAGGAGATGTTGTGTGTTTCAGCTAACACAAAGCCAGTAGATGGGTGGTTCGGTTTAGACTATCTTTTGACGTTTTGAGTGAAAAATAAGATGATATTGACACTGACAAGCCTGCATGTCAAAACTCCGACCTCATCCTAAGGAACATGAGCCAAAGGTAAGCAAAAACACTTTCAGTGTTCTTTCAAATTTTCTGTTGAAATTGAGGTATTTCTCCAAAACTACATGCCAGTACTTTAAAAAAAATTATTAAGTCTGGGAGCTGGGTGTTTTTTATATAGTTTTTTATAAGCTATATAAAAAAAGCCTAGTAGAGCTAAATGACAAATAGATGGCTTCATCTGAAAACTATTAAGCATCTTTAGAAGACTGTGGATTGCTTGATTAAAAATTGTTGCCTTTACTGTGAAATGCCTCATCAGAATAAAACATAGAAATCTGTGTTACAGAATAGCAATTTTGTATGTGTCAAGTATTCACTGAGTTGCACATTACTATATCTGTCACACAGTCACATAGTAAATGTCACATTTCTTAAAGATAGGTATCCCCTTGTCCAAGATGTTCAGTGTTTCTTTCCCTATGTCCCAGATGCTCTGCTACTTCAATGTGTGAAATCAGATACAGCAAAAAAGTAGGACTGAGAGAAGCAGACTTACCAACAAAAAAGAAATACATATGCAGATGAGTGGTTTATAAATAAAATACCATTCCAAGACAACGCTGAAGGGGGGAATAAATTCTGAGACGGAAATCTCCATGCAACAGCATTGTGAAATCAAACTTGTATTTTTTCCTCTATTAGATATATAACACATTTTGTGAACTTCTCTTTTTTAACTTTCTTTTTTTTTCCCACTTACACTGACAGTTTGATATCTCTGCCCTTGTGAGATTTAAAACTTGATGCACTGAGAGAGTTGAGCTTTAATGTCATTATTATTTTTACTGCAGTGTACAAAGAAAATGCTGATGTACTTCCATGTAGTGCCTCCTATATTTTCTGAAAAATTCCCTTCAGAAGTTAAGCTAACATCCTGTATGCCTTTTAAGTTTACTGGTATGTTCCCATCTGCTCTTCTAGTGAAAAATTAACCCCTTTATGTTATGATTTTCAGACTTCAATAGCAATCGTCTCATATTCTCCAACTTCTGAATATATTCCTCCTGTTCCTCTACTCATTAGCAGAACCAGATTTTGTTCACCAAGGGAATTCAGCCTGGCATTTCTCATGCATACATATACATAGATAGATATGCATATGTGTACGTATGTACATGTACTCCCACACTTTAACACAGCATGAAGCACTTGCAATGTTTGTAGGTGAAGTGAGGATTGAAGAGTTTAGTCTCTTTTCAGTTAAAGAATAGTGCATTTTATTTTTAACTTTAAAAAAAAATAACATTTTTCAGGATACAGAGTGATATCAAAGACTGAAATAATAATAATAATCTATATATATAACTTTCCATTTAATTCAAATTTTTTTTACATTTCCTCACTTTTCCTCTTCTTAACAACAAGGAGATTTGAGTGACTGTGAAAGAAGTTACAGGGGTGAGAGTACGTGAAAGTGAGAGTTACTGCGCACTACAACAAAACAATAAGGCTCGAGAGCTAATAAAGACTGAGAGTCTTTATTATAAATAAAGACAGACTAGACAGACTAAATATACAGACTAGAGTAGAATTTAAGGTGCAAAGAAGGATAGATTCAGGGTCTTACCCTAATCTGAGATCAGTGGAATTTAACAATTTAAATCTTAACAAAGCTGAACTTTTAAGAATTCCTGAATTCATCAAAATTGATTCAGTCCCTGTAGATCCTACCAAAACTGAGGACTAGAAAAGAAAATTCCACCATCAGCTTGATTGCAAAAACTCTTTTATGTCTTCATTGCTAAAGAGCCATTACAGATTCCTTAACCTATTAAGACCATCACTTTCAACTCAATTCTGTGGGCATACAAATTGAAGTTCACAAGTATTCAGAAACCCTTGTTCTGAGATTGTGATGATCAGCTATCTGCTGCCTACAGCTTCATTGTGATAAGCATTAGGACAAATTTAGGTTGCCCTAAAAAAATCTGAGATACCAATGGTGTTCCCAACATTAATAAAGAGTGAAATAATTTGAAGAGTCCATGTACAATAAATTGCACAAGAAATCAGCAATTACAACATTTCCCTGAGGAACAAGTGACAGCAGATTCCTTGACTTAAATTGTGCATTAACCTGTGCATAACACCATTTTCCACTCTTTCATTTGATCTGTGTGTGGTGTAGGGAGGCAGAAAGAGGACAGAGAAATTAGAAGCGCATTATTCAGCTACGGTGAGATGTGGATATCCAGCAGCACCTTTCTCTCTGCAGTGATGGTCTGGGGATATTTCACAGTTACCTCAGAACAATGAATTATATCCCCATTGGACTCTAAGACAGATATTTAAGTCATTATTTCAAGTAGTGCCTTTCTTTATAATAAATTTTCTGTTTCAAACTTTGGCTTCTCTTTGACCAATACTGCAAATACTAGCACCTATTGGCTGGCATATGCTAACATTTCTCTTCTGTCTAAATAAGGACTCTGTGATTCATCAAAATACATATAGATCTAAGGACAAACTATGAAATATATTTATATGAAAGATATTTATCTATTACTCACAGCACTTGCACTCAAACTCAAAGAATTTCCCACAGAGATGTTGGAGTTGGCATCCTTAGATATATTCCGATCTGACTGGACACGACCTGACCATCCAGGTTGTGTTGGCCCTACTGAGCAGGAGATCGGACAACATGACCTCTGGATTTCCCTTGCAATACCCATGAGTCTGTGGTTTCATTTGTCTGACTTTCTGACCAAATAATAAAAGTGTACTTTGCAAAGTTCAGGAAACCACAGCTAGTCTCTTCTTTAAAAAGCACCAAGTGATGATGTAGATCATCCCTCTGGTTCAAACCTAGAGTGATTCCTTATACCTTCCTTTGATTAGACATCTCTCAGATTTTAAATGTACCTAGTACTGAAGATTCCTCCTTTGTCAAGTTTCTTATTTTTATGAATTTTGGTGATAACATCTGTCTAGTTAAAAAATTGCGGACCTGTCTGTACCCAAGTCCAACCATGTCTAAATCAGACAACCTATTTCATCTTTGGTTTCCCTTTTTTAAGGTTTTAATGCACTGTGGATCTGATGAATTAATTAGGTAATAAAAGATGTTTTAAGACAAGAAAAGAGGCTTTATGGAAAAAGAAAGGGAAGGAATAAAAGTGGAAAATATAAATAACTCTGACTGCCAAATAACTGAAGGTGACCTCAATGGCATCCATAATACAGGCCATGCAGGAAAAGTAAATGAAATTTGGCCTGCTATTACAGTGACATTTCATATTTTACATTAGTACATAGTGTAAATTACTGATTATTAAACTGTTGCCCAGTTGAAATCACACTGAATCACACTAAAACAACTACATTTTTTAAAATTTAGTCTGAAATTAACAACCTAATGAAAAACAAACTTGTAGAAACACTCTAATGCCTCAAATGCTTTATTAATTTGAACTGAATGACATTCAGATTAAAGCCGTGAAAATGAAAAAAACACATGTGCATTCTGCATTCCCTTTGCTTTTAAACCAGTTGATCATCTTATCTAGATTATTTTGTGCCTTATCTATTCAGATAATACTACTATTGTCATTTACATCTTCCTTCTTTAATAACTGTCAATTATTGTCACATCATGCAGAAATTTTCTCAAGTGAAGTAAGCGTTGGAAGCCTCTGACTTCTTCATGAATCTACAGGGAAAGGACATAATTGTAAACTGGTTTTACATTAAGAGGTAATGCTGATGTTACCCTGTATGTTGCTTCCTCCATGTTACTGGAAGTAGAACAGTTCTTGTATTTATCAAGGCTACAGGAGGGCAACTTGGCTTTGTGCATACCTTTCCTCTGGTCCAGGATGGCACAGCTTCTGCCATGGCAGAGTGAAGAAACACAGCTAATTTAAACACATTAGGTGTTATTTGCCTGTTTTGAGTTCAACCATCTAAACTTCAGGTATTTTATCTCCTTCTGTTCTCCTATAGTTAGTAAAAGGAGATGGGGTATTTGTCTATCATCAAGGCACGTTTATCTCACATGCATGAGAAGGATCCTCCACATGGCTTCAGAAATCAAAGACTAAGGAATTCAAAATATATTTGATTATGCCAGGAGGCTGTACCACTTATTTCTGTACTTTAATCATACCTACATACTCTTACATACCTACATGCCTCCTTTCTCTGTCCATCCACAGAATCATAGAAAGGTTGGTGGTGGAAAGGTTGCACACTGTGTACTTGGACTCACAAGTACTGCACATATACCCTAGATCTCAGTAGTGCCAAACAAATACCCTCAAAAAACTTATGTCAAGAGCTCATTATCACCTTTTCTTACTTTGGATTCTTTCACTCACCACAGGGGACCTGATATAGTCCATGTAACAGGAGATGTGGCCAGGATGTTATTGAAGCTCAGTAATTTGGACCTACCTAATATAAGCAAAGTGAAGAAGGAAAAAAGGCCTTAGGCATTAATTTTTCACTTTCACAGAATAAATCAAGTTTATTGTATCTTGTTGCACAATCACTTTGTTTATTTTCTCAATGTTATTTAATTCCCGTGTAGTCATTGCTGTACAAAAGCAAGTAACTCTCGAGTGTAATAGTAATGCTTTTACATTTATGGTACCATAAAGTGTAAGAGCTACTTAGTGCTGATATATATTCTCAGATACCCCTGCAGACTTTTATATGTTAGAAAGATTGCATGTCTAGTAAAACCAAGACTTAGTGAATATAAAAATGCCACCCTGTCTTATAAACCAAGTTTGCCATTCGCAGTATATTTTACGCTTACTTCTCATAATGTTACTTATAGATACTTTCTTTGTGTTGTACGGGCTTGTCAGGTTTTAAGGAAGAAAGAAAAAAAATAGGTAAATATTCCTTCTGCATTTCAAAATCTAATTGTTAAATAATAAGAAAGTAGCAACCATCCAAATTCCATGAGTTATGTAAAATTTTATCCTTTCTTCTGAAATTATTGAATGAGACACATTACTACAAGTACCTGTCATTATTCTTGGAGATATATCAACTGAGCATAATGCTGAGCATTATGAAATGTAGTTCTTTTTCCTCATGTAATTCTACCTACCGATTAAAAACCTCTTAGAATAAAACTTCACACAGACCAGACTAACAAAAAGATCCACATCTTAGTTCTGTGAGCAGTGCTAAAACAAAACCTTTGAGGACACCCGGGTAGCGGAGGACAAAGAGAGGTAGTGGTGGATAATTCGGACAGCTTACTAAGGAATTAGAGATGTCCATGTTTTGTGCACATTTTCTGCCCTTCCCAGTATGCCAGCCTGCATGCAGTCAAGTGTACAGCTGTTAACATCATAACCGGCTGATGCTACATTAACTTTTTACTTCCAGTGAAAATGAGGATCAGAAAAACCTCTCCCAGTAAGCACTTCTGACTGTGCGAGCCAGCTTCCCCATAGCTCTTCTAAATCACTAGTGATCAAATTATCTGCCTTGGGTGTTAATTGTGTAGGAGGTGCTTTAGATATTCCAATGTGGCCAATAGAAGCAAAGAGGTAGATAAAAGAGAAAGAGAAAATTCAGTGAGAAAATCAGCAACCTGAGTTCTACAAACAGTGTGTAGTGATAGAAAAATGTTTAGAGCAGCACTACGGAGGGATTATATATTTACATGACACATACGTAAACATATGTTGGAGATTATGGGGTTTTATCCATTATCACTTGTGACTTAATTTATATTATTCTATTTCTACAACAGCACAGCAAGAAGATAGAAACTTAAATGAGAGACAAAATCACTGGAGTAGAAAAAAAAAACCAAACAACTGAACAGCAAGAAAAAATCTTGCTTTGCAAAGGCAGCTGTTTGAAACTGTGTAGGGAGGAAAAAAGTATGAAAAGCTGTTCATGGTGGGAAAATGAGTAGATTAGGACTATTTTTTAAAAATTGTGGCTGCTTGTATCAGAAAAAAATAGGGCAAGACATGAAAATATGTTAAGGGTCAAAAGTGAAGTGTAACAGATCTAGAATGAAGGAGATGTTGGCATGTGGGAAAAAGGAAACCCGTATTTGCTGCCAGAAAGGGAGAAGAATTAGAGGTGAAAATCAGTTGATTGAGATAAAAGGGAGGGAGAGGAGGAGGAAATTTGGCTATGAAGTTTAGACAGATTGGAGAAGTGGGAAGTAAGGTGTGAAAATAGAAGTGGTGTTTGCATTTGCACCTATAATTGCAGATGTTGAGTGATAACCTCCCATGAAAGAGTCTTAGCTGAAAGAGCAAAAGCTAAGTAAGCAAAGGATAGGAATTTTTAGTGAGATTGTGGAAAGGAAAGGGACATGATTCTATTGGTTGCACTTTTTTTAAATTTATTTTTCCAAAGAAATTGTGACTATGATTATATAGTTACTTCCTATGAACATAGCACTTATATGCTGCTTCAGAAAGTCTTTTGCTACTTGATGGTACCCATGTGACTAACTGCAAGACAATAACCTTTACAATTGTGACATAAATGCAGCTAAATCATTACTCACAGTAGGTCAAGATGAAAAAGGGCTTGGATATTGAAAGAACCTTAACAGTCACAAGAGGTGAGATTTATAAATTAATGTAAACTAGAACTAGACCCCAACATTGTTCAATCTAAGAACTACATACAAAATCTGACCAGAAGAAATACAATGGCATTTCTGAGCTTGTATGTTCTTTAAGAATGTGATACTACACACTACTAAGCCATTAATTCTCTTGTATTTTAATATAAGCAGTGAAATTCTATTAGACATCTGCTACCTGAGTAGCAAATCTGACAATGCCCCACATGATGATCAGAAGCCTGCCTTGCCTGTAACAGGATGGAAGTTCTCTTATGGGTAACTATGACTTAAAGCCCTTCATTACCCTAATTTTGGCCCTGCTGTGTTAGTGTTATTACCTTTTCCTTTATCCTAAGAATAGCTTGAATGTTGTTCATATATGATCGTCCAAAAGGTGTGAAATAAAGTGTGAAATTTTATTAGTCAGAATGGATTTGAGGAGGCGGAAGGAATATAAACAATATAATCTAGTCTACAGATTAATGATGCAAAACAGAACTCTAGAGTGTTCTTGCCCTTGATGCAACAGGCAGGATAAAAATGCACTGCCAATATTGGGAATCAAAATGAGAAAAGGACTTAATTACGGCAGAAGTTTGGTTTTGGTTTTGGTTGCTTTGCCTGTTTGTTTCGTCCGTGAGCCTCATAGTGACCTCCAAGACTGTCTCACATGTCTTACATAAGTTCTCAGAGATGGCCTACTGTAGGGGTGAATTTTCTCTTTTTCCAAGCAGGTGCTTGGAATTTTCTTTGTTTATTTGTTTGCAGGTTTTTTATTTAGTTGTGAGAAAGCTATTAAACAGATAGGCTTTGCACTTTGGCCACGTAACACTTAATTCAAATGGATTATAGTCAAAAGTGTTTAGTACATTGCACCTGCCATACAATCATATTATCATTTGTGTCTAGATTATAATGCACAATAATAAGTAGCATCACATTTTGGACAGACATGGATTTGGAATAAAAATTCTTCCTGATATCTGGAGTGTTATTTACAACTGCTTTAAGATTGATACTTTCAAACCCTTTATGTTCTTTTCCTAGGTTACATCTAGTTAAATAGTGGCATGAGGATGGAGAAGAGAGAGATATACATCACTGAATCTGAGCGCATATCACTCAAAGCTGGGTGATCTTACACCTCGCATTAAAAGATACTGGTCAACAGTGTCAGACTAATAGAGCCCGAGTCATAAAGTGTTGTGGTTAGACATAAACAAACCAGTCACCATGATGATTATACTTGCTCAATTCTGACTTCCTAAATTTTGTTCCAAGAACTGATTTGTTTTGTGGAGCATTTATCAGATCATGGCCGGTTCCTGGTATATTTGCTATTACTCTGGGAAAACCTGTCTGGTCCAGTGGTGAGGATTTCTTCATTGCATACAGATACAATCAAGATATCACTGAAGTTGTTCTGCAGTTTATTTTTTCTACATAAACAGATGCTGCACTTGTCATACCAGTGGTTGTATGAAGGACAGAGGAGGTGACATAAAACAACATATGTTTTGTAATATGACGTATTGTGCTAGTAAAAGAGAAAGCTCCTGTGGGTGATGAACACAAATCTAATTCATTCAAAAGAAAGTGAAGGATTAAGTGCTTTCTTTGGAGTAAGAGTCCAGAATTTATATAGTAAATAGGATGCAAGCGGCCCAGACTGGATAATTTCACCCTTTCCCCAAAACACCATATTGCCTGTATTAAAACACCAAAACCATCTTTATGACTCATCTACAGCAGCAGTAGTAATGGTAGTTGTAGTATTAGTACTAGTTTTTGTATTTCCATGAACAGTCTAGCTCCACCTGCTGAAATGTTTTACTTGACTGAGATCTTGATGCTAAATTTTGGAGAGTTTTCCTTAATGCATTGAGGCAGGTATTTTCTTGATTCAAGGCAACTCTATTATGGTGTCATACATTTAATGTACAAGGCCACTGACTGAATTAAAATCCTTTTTGTTCTTCATGCTTTTCAAGGAGCCTGAATATCAAGCAAGAGCTGTAATGAAAGTTCTTAGTATACTGCTTAAGGTCTTGTATACTAACACCATTATTTTCATACATTTCTCTTACAGTCTTTAAAGAATATTTTAATTCAGAAGATAGAAATAAAAACCATAAAAACAATACAATACAGAATATTTTTATGTAATATCTCTTTTATTTTGAAGGAGGAGAGAGTTTAGAAATAGTTTTTCTCCTTTTGCCATAAACCAGCTATGCAGCAAGAAAATTAAGGACAAACCAGTCTCTTTACACTATATTAATGACACACTGTTTCAATATCAAGTATGATAACTCATATACAAAAAACTAATGTATAAAATGCACTAGTCATTGACTGGAAAGAAAACAGTTCAGCAATATAGAAGGCAAAAATGGTTTAGCATAAGTTAAAAAAAGACATCATCAATATTGCTTGACAGCACACAAGGGCATAATTTATACCAAAATGCCATGAAGCCATTATTTTAAAATTTCCTCAGGTGGAGGTAGTGTCTGTGGAAGTGTTTGCTTCTCCTCTTCACATTTAAGCTTGCAAGCAATACTTTTAGATATTTCTGTACACTTTGTTGAAGTTGTCTAATAAATCTTGACTTAGCTGCTTCTGAAGCAGGTCATTCAAACAATGTGGTTAAGTAAGCACAATGTCCTAAGAGTTATGTTGACTTTGTAAGCCTTGGACTCAATGTCAGATTAGCTAAAGCAGCCAATACAGTCTTGGCATTTTAGCTACTGAAATCCTTTCATTAAAATTAATTTAGCAGTGGGTTTTTTTCATGGAAACTAATTACTTTAGCTGGGAAATTTATGAAAGCATTTCTATTTGATTTAAATATGTTTTTAGATGCTGATTATTCTTCAGAGGGTGCATTGATTAGTAATTCCAGCAGCTCTATCTGCTTGTAAAGATCTATGCAGACTTTTGCCACCAGTATTAGGAAAACCTGTAGTAACAGGACAAGGAGGGGAGCAGCTTCTGAGTGAGAGAGTAGGTTTAGATTAGATATTAAGAAGAAATTCTTTATTGTGAGGGTGGTGAGACACTGGAACTGGTTACCCTGAGAAGTTGTGGATGCCCCCTTTCTGGAAGTGTTTAAGATCAGGTCTCATGCGGCTCTGAGCAACCTGATCTTGTGGAAAGTGTCCTGCTCATGGCAGGAGGGTTGGAACTAGGTGATCTTTAAGGTGCCTTCCAACTCAAGTCAGTCTATGATTCTATGATTATTATGTCAATTTATCAATTTCAATCAGTTTTTATAATGATTATTTAAAATATAGCCTTGTTTGTATATTTTATTTAATACGAATTGAAGGTCAGAACAAACTGAATGTTCTTCATGAGTGAAAAAGGAAAAAAATATAATCTATTAAGTATCACAAAATCTGTCTCATTCATTCTTTTTGAATCAGGAAGGAACTAGTTATATTTAATTTGGGAATAATCTAGGTAGATATAGAAAAGATATTTTTGTTTGTGATGAAGAACAGAGAATACAGGAAAATATTATTAAATTTTCTAAACTTCCTCTTAGAGCATAATCTCTTGCAATCTGTGTTTTTTACATAGGTATCACTCCTTAGTCCAACTCCTTCAATTCCCAAGGGCTCTTTCATTCTTTTTTTCTTTTTCATTTATAAAGATTAAAGGCTTCCATCAGAGAACAAAGACAATATTATGTGGAAGGTGACCATTTAAATAGTCCCAACAGCAAACTATTAACATTAAACCCATCAAGTGACTAGTCACAGACTAGACATTATTTTCTCAAATGAGTTCTTCAATAACTGCAAATAGATTTAAAATTCTAAGAACTATTTCATGCCCTTGAGCATTAACTTTTCTAACTGCAATCCAGTCCCCCAAATTTCAAGACATAATTTACATTTTTAGGCAATATGAAAAAAAGAAAAAGCTAAATTAATTTAATAAGTGTTGTTTCAACTCTTTTTTTTTCAGCTGAAATCTATGATAACTTAAATGAAGATGATTTCTAGATCTAAATCGTTAGTGCCACAGTACCTAGGAATAAAGAAAAGGTTTATTTTCACACAAGTTATATTTCTTATTTTTACTAAAGCAAGTTAAATGTCGTCTGCCTGCTATTGCCTGCTACTTAGAGAGAAAATTGCCTCATGATTAATGAACTGAAGTTGGTAGCAGGCAATTTTTCTTAAGGTCTGAATTGAAGTCAAGAATATACTTCAAGCAATTTCTTTTCAGTTCTTGTATTAGGAATTAAAAAGCTGCAGTGTTGGGGTTTTTTTTCTGTATACAACTGCTTTCATTTTTTGTGGTTTTGGCTAGAAATACCCCTTTAGAGCTGGAAAAAAAATCTGTTAAAACCTGTAGGATCAGGAAAAATTCTGCTTTTGTAGAGAAAGCCAGGACACTCCGATTGCAGCCAGGCAGTGCCAGTTCCCCATGGGACACCAGGAACAGCCTGCACCTGACAGGGGTCTGGCAGTGTAGGGGCAGCACGCAGGGACCACACCTCGGGGTGTGAAGGCACCTTCTGGGGCACCTCCTCAGTGGTGGGTGTGTTGGCGCAGGATCAGAAGCAGCAGAGGGCACACAAAGCTGGAGCAGTCATGTCTTCTGCAGGAGGAAACTCCCAAGGCTGGGCAAGAGGGTGTGTGTTTGTGCGGGTGGGATGTGTGCGTGTCAGAACTTTTTGGATTTATTTATTTTACTCTCAACATCTTCTTTATGGATAAACAGCAAACATTCCTTACATATAAAGGAAGCTCTTACTCTCAGCACTGCCAGCTGAGGGAGGTGATTGTCCCACTCCTCACTCACTGGTGCAGCCTCACCTTGAGTCCAGTGCGCAGTTTTGTGTGCCACAATATAAGAATGACATTAAGCTCTTAGAGACTATCCAAAAGAGGTCTGTGAAGATGGTGAGGGGTCTAGAGAAGAACCCATATGAGGAACGGCTGAGGTCACTTGCCTTATTCAGTCTGGAGAAGAGGAGACTGAGGAAGTGACTTACTGTGCAGCAGTGGTGAGAGTTCAACATGGGTGCCTACGAAGAGGGATCCTGTCTGTTGCTTGTTACTGGGTTTTGTATCCCTGTGACGGTTTAGGCCAAATCCAGGGAAACTTCTGAAAGGAACGTCTCCTCAAAGGAAGGCAGGCCACAGCCACCCCTCCCCCACCAGTTTCGGGAAAGAAATATTCCTTGGACGAATGTGAAAGAGAAAAAAAAACCTATTTATTTAACAAAACACACAGGAAAAGAATAATAATGCTAAATAATAAAATCTCTCACTGTGGAGAGAAAACCTGAAAGTTTTAGAGTCCTTCTGTGAGTGTGGTCTTTCTCCTCCTCCTTGGAGCTGGGTGGAAGGTTCCCCAGTGGGATTCTGATGTTCTGGTGTTCTGAACAAGTCCAGGAAAGAAGGAAACAAAACCAAAGTCCCAGAAAAAACAAGGTTTAACTCTCCGTCTCTCTCCGAAGAAAAAGAACCGAAAAAAACTGGCTGAAAAGCAAGAAGGCTGCTTCCTCCGCTCTTCTCCCCACAGCAGAGAAACGCAGAGGAGTAGTGACCTTGAAGCACAGACTGCTTTGAAAAGTTCGTCTGGCCTTTTATTTCTTTCTCTCTCCTCTCTCGGGGCTCAGTTTAAAGGCACAGAAAGGCACAGGAATCATGTCTGGGCATAGAGCGGTGATAGGGGATACATCTGATAAAGTCACCCCAAGACAATCCCCTATAGGTCACCTGATTTCCTGATGACACTGCTGCTCATCCAGTCATTTTCACAGAGTCTTCTCTTCTGATTTGCTTTCGCAGCCTCCAGTCACTGTTTTTGTTTTGTGCAGAATATCCCATAGCTGAAGTTTAACTTAACGCATCTTTACCTTATGTTTACATTTTCATAGATAAAAACCAAGCCAAAAATACAATCCATGCAGCCCAAGTCTCATTTACTTTAGTCACTAGTGCCATGTTCTGGCACATTTTCTCCCTTTATGTACAAAAACATGGTTTTACCACACAATTATATGGAAACAAATTAGCCATAAACACCTGATCAGGAAAAAAAAAAAAAAAAAGTTGTAGCAGTTAAACTAAGTAAAACAAAACAGCAATCAGGTCAAAAAAGTTAATGCAGATTCCACATAACCAATTTCAGCCCTGAGGTGTTGCAAAACCCGTGCAAAGTCTATGGTCTGTTACCGGCCACAGTGACATGGTAAGCTGGAACTCATTTGTTTTGCGCAGTTTAAGCAAAATCAGGACTCAAATGGTGATTTTAGACATCCTTCATAGATATCACTCTTGAGTCCTGCAACAACTGAGTTTTATAAAGAAGTATATTCCCCCACATGATGCATAGCTGAAGCAATGTCTGTGTTCTTGAATTTTAAGTGACCCACTGGTACTTAATTTCACTTCTGGGTATTTTCATCTCTAGGTACACATCTCAGTTTATCTTTCAGATCAGACTATTTTACCACTGAACATTTTGCAACTAATAAATTATTTCTCTCAGAAACAAAAGACAGTATTACATTTTCCCCCTAGAATTTCAGCACTCTGGAGAGCTCTCCAATGTATTAAAAAAGTTCATAATGGATATTGCATACTAAATGTATGCCTGTAACACAGAGATTATTTGGAAGTAATCTTTCATGTAATATAGAACAGCGTGATTGCAATGCGACAGAGACATTTATTGCCACATATTACAATTAATGAGCCTCTCTTTAAGAGATTTCTCAGTTGTTCCCAGATTGTTTGGTTAATAAGGGAGGCACTGTGCATTGTGTTGTGGATAATGTCATCAGATTCTCAACATCTAATAAGTGATATTTCATGTCAGCCTTTACTGTTATATTTTTGAAAAAGGGGTATATTCACATGTATTTGACAATACCATTATTTTACAGTTAGGAATAATTCATTAGAGTATGTTTATACAGCAAACATCATGAGAAGACGACAACTTTGGGTATTTAAGCAGCTTAAGGTGAACAATGATGCTATCAATCAGAATCTGATTTTTATTTAAGGTATTCCTTAGCTTTAAATTATATTGACGCTTTCAATATTGTATGCAAATAATTTTGGATTTTTTTTTAAAGAAAGCTAAATACCTCATAATTCTGTAGTCTTACGAACCACAGTTTTACACATTGCTAATAAATACCACCTAAATAAAGCACAATAGAATCTTATACATAATAGAAATTATTTGTCTTATAGAGAGAAAAATTTGTATGGTTCATAACATTTAAACATTTAAATCTGAATCTTGATTTCATCCCTTTAGATTTCTTAAAAAAAAAAACCAAAAAGCCCTAGAAGGAGGAACAGAAGTATCTGAAAACAAAATCCTGACATTACAAAGATTTCAAAGCATTCTAAACACTCTTACCAAAATTTATAAGGTTGTGGCTTCTTACTCTTCTGCTACAAAGAATAGTCTTTGTTAGTATTAATCTAAATATGCTAAAAGTAAGTCTATTATATAATATTAAAAAAAATTAGCTATCTTCCCAAGTCTTTATTATTGTCTTTTAAATATGAAATTAAAACTTCTTGGTCAGCTAGCACAAATATATGATTTTAATTTATAAAATGAATATCGATCATGTTTTAGTCATTTATAGCTGTTACCATGAGATAAAATTATGGATTAAAACTTGTGTGCATTGCACTTCCTGATCTTCAGTTTTATACATTATCCACAAATATGCTTCATTACACTCAGAATGTTATACCACTTTCATTTTTTTCTCTCTGAGGAAATTAAGCAATCTTGACTTTTATAAGCACTAATAAAAACATTTTACTGCTGAATGATTTTGGAAATCCTATTTGATGTTTACAAGCTGTTTTAAAGAAAGAGTGGTTAGGAGTTGGTCGATGTTACCACTCTTCATAAGCATCTGGAATGCATTCTATTTCTTGTTTAAAGTATTTGACATGCACACAGAAAAACACATCTGGAGCAGCTATGAAAGTTTTCTCTGCTACAGACTTTTAGAAAGGCTCATTATCGATGAGTAGACATTAGTTTAAACTTGGTCAAAACCAGAGCTATCCTGTAATGCCCTGCAAGTTTCAGAGGATGAGAAAAAAGAACATAAACTAAGCCTTGCTTTGAACTAGATCTGCATTTGCTCTTTTCATCTATGTTCGCTGACATAATTTATTTTGCTCTAATTTTCAGCACATCAGATGCTGAAACTAATAGGTGGAGGTTTAAGTGTGTCCATTTTTGTATTGACAACAAGAATAATTTTTGCATTTCCCTATTAGTTAATGAAATTAGTGAGATCCACACACCCTAGACTGTGATTATATACAACTGATGATATAACTGCAAATACAGCTGCTAACATTTGAGTGTCTAGAGTTCAATGACAGTGACAGGAGGGCTGAGTGCTTATGGGTAAGAGCCGGGGCGAAGGTCAACAAGGCAAATATCATGGTGGGAGTCTGTTATAGACCACCCAACCAAGGAGAAGAGGCAAATTAAATATTCTATAAGCAACTGGGAGAAGTCTCACAATATCTAGACTCTGTCCTTCAACTTACTGAAGGTACAATACAAAGAGGAAAGAGTCTAGGAGGTTTCTGGGGTGATATGATGCTTGGAGGCCGTCTTGGACATAGAAAACATGTAATTATCAATATTTTTGTGTTCTCAGAAAAGTAAATTTCAATTTTAATTTCTGCACAAGCATATGAAGTTAACTCGTATACAAATAAATTTACAGAAATCTACTTTTTACGTAAGTTACTACTTCTGAACTCAATATAATCATATTAATGAAAAAGAATGTGAAAAATAAGTGATAAAATTACCTCCCCTCCATGTTAGATTTGAAGTGGGTTTTGTCTATGTAGAAAGGCAAAAATCTAATGTATGCCTTAAAGGAAAAAACCCTCTTCCTCTACAACAAAGTAAATTGTAAAGAAGCATCTGGCATTAAGTTAAAAAGCTAAGCAGGTTTGGTCGTATGTACTATTCTTATTTCATAATGATATATTAAAAAAGATATCTTCACACATGCACATAAAATGTGTGAGTATGTATATGCATAGTTTATAGGTGAAGCCTTCTGAGTTGATGAATTATATAATTTTGAAAGAAGCAAAACACATCCTATACCAGTCTGGAGAATATAATTCCCTCTTCAAAGACAACAACAAGAAGCAAAGAATAAATTGAAAAGCACAGTTCAGTGTGGAATAAGAAAGCAGTAATTGATTGCACTGTTGCCTAAGGCAGCTTCGTTTATTTCTGATAATAAACCAGTGCAGATAATATTGCAGTGTCAAGGGTCATTTTCACGAAGTAAAATTCCTTCTTCATCTGATATCAATGTCTTCACCAAAAGACCCGATGTGAAATTAATTCCCATTCTGTCATCAGCACTTAATAATTCTTTAAATATATGAGCTAAATTTTGCCCCTATACAAAGGCCATTGCCAAGATTATCCAGTACTTCATTATTGAGTCACAGAGATTTTAAGCACTCTGAAATAGTTCTACATGACAGCATATAAGCAAATATATCGCAAACATACAGAAGGAAGAACAAGATTAAAGTAGTAGTTTAATTAGACTAAAATTAACCTAAGAATAGCAACTCTTGAAAATATTTTAGCACTAATGTATTACTAAAGGCATCCTTGTACATATGCATCAATATGGTTCAGGTTGGTCTTTTCAAGTGCAAAAACCTCACTCCTCTATAAATAGTCCCAAGTTTGGTGCAGTTTGCAAATTGTCTCCCTTCTTTTTCTGCACCATACTCGTTTGACTTTATAAATAGCATAATGGGCATACAGTATAATGAATGGCAAATCTCTAATATCAGCTATTTTGAAACTGCCTCCTGTGTGTTGAGTAAAAAAATTCTAATGCCTAAAACTGGTATCTCATGGCATTTTCCTTGAACATTGACTTATTGCAATAGTGTTGATATGACACTTTGCTTTTCACTTTAGCACTATGTTTTTCTTACATATATTTATGTTTGAGAAACAAAATAACTAGGAAGGTAAAGTTAATTAAAAAAATAGTTGTCTGTGTAATAAAAAGAAGGTTTAATGCCATCTGTACCATTATTCCTTTGTCGTATGGAGCATAAGATATTGATTTATAGAAAATCCTCTCTGATTTGTTTTGGCTTCCAGATTCCTTTTTCTATCATTCTTCGTTTGTGCTGTTGGTTTGATTGAGATCATCAAGGGTAATGAATCAGTAAATCCTATCCTGAAGAGGCAGAGCTGCTTCTAAACATAATGTTTAATTCTGAAACATGATTATTAAGCATCAACACCAATGCCAATACTACTAGATAATTGTTATGAGGGTAGACACAGCAAAACTTGTGGCAATTGGTAGCTCTAATTATAATTTAGACTTTACAGACAGAAAGTTCCCCAAGATCAGTCTCTTCTATCTGACTCTGCTATTAAAGTTATTTTTTATAAAACCATATCTTAGCAGACAAAATTTATTATGTCTTAATACTAATTATCTTTTGAAATTTCAGATGGTAACTACAAGAAGCATGAGAAAATTCATGGAAAGGGAAAGAGGTAAAAATATCCCTTACTTATCATAACCCATTAAGATGAAAAATGGGCAGATTTCAGTATAAATGAATAATAAACTAGCTATTTCAATGGCTATGCTCATCCCTCAGCAACAAATATGGTAAGCTAATACTCTTTATCGGGCATTCACAATGGATAAATAATTTTGAACTCTAAATCTGTAGCCATAAGTGTATAAAGAAGGCTTTTGTGAATTGTAGTTAGGGATGTTGTGGCTTTTGCGAGATTAATCACACTCACAAACTTCAGTCTTACATATTTTTTGTTGAAAGGGAAATAAAGAATTTCTCAAGTTTAGCCTCAGTGATTTTGCCCACATTTTATATTACAAAGAAGAACTTGATAGTATACTTTAGGTGGGGTTTTTTTCTGAGAGGGGTTATTGTTTATTTTTGTTTTGTTTGTTTGTTTTGAGGGGTTGTTTGTTTGTTTTATTTGTTTTTTAAAAATACTGGTTACATTACCATAGTGGAGAAGCTATTGGTGCCTGTACAAATTGTCAGCACCAGCTCTGAAAAGCCTGAAGCATCTTGCCTCTTTCTAGCACTCCTTGCATGTAATACATGTACACATTTTCAGAGTGCAACACAGAAAAACCAATTTGAAATGCCTATATGCAGCTCTTTTCAGTTCTACTAAGATAAATATTTATGCAACAAATTATACAAAGAAGTGCAGGTGTAACTTACTGCCATGGATATTGGGGAAAGTGAGAAGTTCATTTGGAAACATTTTTATTTTAACTGCATAGCACTAAATTACCACACAAAATATGGAAGAGTAGAGAATTCATGTGTATGTTAAAATACTAACCATTAAAAATATAATGAGAGTGTATAATTGCCTTTATATGTAACCAATGAATATTAAATGAATGCACTACATTTGTAACTTGAATTTAAACTTAATTATAACTATAGCTAAGATGCAAGGAACTTTTAAATATGTTGCATTAGTCTTCTTTGCAAGAAGTTTTTTAAATAATTGCATTTTCCTTTGACTATTTGAAAGAAATTTGCAGCATCGAATGACATCTTATATGTGTGCATGATTTTTACTGTTATTCATTCTGATGTCTTTGGTCACAGTCTATTTCTCCTTTTTAAAAGGGGTGATTGCTACACATTTATAAAAATTACATAAACAGTGTTGTGTTTACTTAGGTAATATTTCCTTGGAATCCTTATTTACACATTTTTCCCCTTGTGACAAGAACCAAAATGTCTGAATTAAGGGCAGTGATTAAAGGAATCAATTATCTATGAATGAAAAATTTCTGAACAGTAAAATGTGAAAAAGTTTCAATGATTAAATGGACTTTCTCAGTCTGTGTATAGCTTGTGCTATAAAGTGATTTGTGTTTTTCTTTTGCTGAAGAGTGATTTTGGTCACCTACTTTAATCTAAAAAGCAAGGCAGATTAGGTAGAAGTGATGACCCTCTTGTCCTTGAGCATGCAAAGAAGTTATACTCCTAATTGAAACAAGTTGTATAAGTACATATATACTTAAAAAACATAAATGTTCAGCTATCTTGGATAGAATCAATCAAAGTAAACCTCTCTCCCTTAATTATAGAGGGAGAGAGATGAGAACTAACCTTTAATCAGATTCATTTTACATAGTTTCAGATATTTTATTTCAGATCAGTCATGTAGTCTAAGACAGTCATCACAACGCTCTCCACATTTAATGAAAATATATTGTTAATTCATCCTTTCTGTCTCAAACAGGTTTTTTAGATTGAACTGAGTATTCCATGCAACTACATGTTTCTTTCTTTTGATTATAGATAGAATGTAGAAGAACTAGAACAGAAAAAAAGACAAAATTAGGCAAGATTGATTACTCCCACACTCACTTGTATTTTGGAAATTTCCATTTTCCTCCATCATCCACAGAATAGTTGCAAAGCTCTACCACAAATCCATAGCATCAATAAAAATCTAGACGCTTCTTTGGGGCTATGTGGAAGAAAAGAGCCATCCATAAGATTTATTCTGTATTACAGTATTTTCTTTCTTTTCTTTCATTCTTATCTACCTCTTCCTTTTTTTTTTTTTTTTTTTTTTTTTTTTTGAGATATGGGATGTAACCTCATTTGTGGTGGTGAAGCTACTGTATCAGTATCTCCCCTGGACAGTTTTACACACACAGGAATCAGTGATCTTAGACCAGAAGCTTTAGGAGATATTTAGACGCTGAAGGTACTTGGCCTTTGCAAAGACTTGGAGATGATGTGAACTGCTCTATGAGATTGTTTGACACAGAAATAGAACCATAAATAAGAAAAGGAAGTTCAAAACAGCTAACACTTCATCATCCAGGCTGAATCTCCAGTGCTACTTGCTTGTTCACAGGCAAACATATCTATCTCATGATCCCATTGCTCAGGGCTAAGCTACTCAGAAGTTGACGCTGTCTCTCTGAAATCGAGCTACAGGTATTTTGCAATATACCATAATTTCATAGGATGAGGTCAAGAATATATGTTATATGACATAGGTATGACATGAGGGTATCCAATGTTGTTCAAAAGTGTAAAGTATCCTGAAATGATTCTAGAGGAGCAAAGTCAAGTTTCATAGATTCATAAAATACACTGAGTTGGAAGGGACCCACTAGAATGATCAAATTCCAACTTCTGACCCAGCACAGAACAGCCCCAGGAATTGCACCATGTGAGCATTGTCCAAACATTTCTTGAACTCTGGCTTGGTGCTGTGACCAACTGTGGCCAAGTTTAGATTTATCTATTTTATCTAACCAGAAGAAAACATTATTTCAAGTGGCCCAGGTTTTGTTTTGGAGAGAACTAGTTATTCATCAACATTTTTATTTGAATATGATGGGAATGACTTGATATTGTACGTACTTTTGAGCCAGTAACATCTAGGCTTAATTGTTCCAAGGGATACAGTCTAGTGGATATAAGGCTGATCTCACAGTCAAGTGGGACTGGGTTTAATTCAGTATAGATGCTAATAGACATGTTCATTCAAGAACCTAAAAAATTATAACTTCTCATAGTACTGTAGTGCAATCACAGAGGAGAGAGACAGGAGGCAGGAGGGAAAAGATGGCCTGAAGAATAAAGTGCACTTCTTGAGGGAGCACTTGAATGCCTCGATGATCCTCATACATTCTCTGCAAGCTGGGATACCAGCTTGCCAGCAAGAGTGAATTTAGGAAGGTTGTGAGAGATTCCTCCTATAAAAAAAGAAGTCTCTTCAAAAAAGTGCAGCTTCTACCTTTTTTTTTTTTTAATTAGCTTATACAATACTGTGTACAGAAAACTTTTTGCTTAAGGGTCCTAGCGAATTTTAGGAAAGTGTCATTGTAATTTTTCAAGTGTTACCAAGTGACCTGTTAAAATAGTCATTGAGTAGATTGATATTAACAAACATAATTAAGAATGATAAAACAAATTATGCAAAAAAAGTTTGTTTCTAAATCCTGGATATTTTAATCCATACAATTTGAGACAAAAACTCCACAACAAACAAAACCAAATAAACTCAAAAACCAAACCCCGCTCTTTTTTTTTTTTCCTCATGAGTGCATCTATCATCTTCATCTAATAGAGGCCTGAGTCCAAACAGAAAGCAGTTTTTAATGTAAATGAAAAAAAAAAAAGAGATGTAAACTTGTTAAACAACTTGATATGTAATTAAAACAGTGATGTAATTAAAACTTTCAGGAGTAGTTACAAAATACCCAGTGATCTAGGGATATACAAAAATAACAAAGAGCAAACAAGTGAACATAAGATTACTATATTTCCTTGGGAACTAAAATGCCCTCGGGGATTTATATAAACTTTTATAAGTTTAACTGGAGTTTCCTTCACTGCTGATACTTGTTTTCACCCTAATTTGTCTTTTCACTGAACAAGATTTTGCCTTTCAGCTATAACTTATGGCTGTGCTATCTTTTGCTGGATAAATTGAATGAACAGTTTTTTGAACACTTTCCAGTCACTGCTTTTGGATCTTAAGGCCAAGAAGATAATGAGGAAAGACTGTCTCAAACAATTAAGTAGGCAGAATGACATATTTGAGAACAACCTTGACTATTACTAGACTCTAAACACTCAAAAGAAAATAGGACAGTTTAGAGCAGCCTTAATTAGATGATTGCATATAAACTGCATGTAAAGAGAAGAGGGGGAAAAATGGGTCGTCTAGAGGTCACTTGTGCTAATGAGGAAAAAATATATGAAAAGAGCTTTCTAACCTGTTAAATCCATAAACTGCATTCGAAAGAAAGTGGGTCAGAGCTGCACCAACCTTCATAACCAAATCAAGACTGTCCTAAGATCAGAGTTCTTAATGAAAAAATTCTTATGGAATTTATTTTAATATTCACCTTTTTGTCTTTTACAGAAAAAGAAATAAAAAAGCAACAAAACAACAACAACAAAAAAAAACCAAACAAAGAAGTGCAAGATACCCACATACCCAAAACCCAAATGAACAACCCAGTTCACTCCATCTTTATTATGCTGAGTCAAAAAAAAAAGTGCTTAATTTTCTATTATGTGGCAGTTTTTATATTTCCTTGACTGGCCAGAGGAGTCTTTTCTTCTTCTTCAGTTTGAAGTTAACATCTTTTAACCCTGGAATAAAATATTCCAGATGAAGCACCTTCAGTATTTTATAGATGTGAGAGGGTATGTCTTTAATTCAACATTTTCTGAATGTCATTTTTAATTTTCAGCTTTCTGTTTTGATGGTTTCTGTTCATGTAGTGATAATTTAACATGTTTTTCTTTACAATTATTTTTCATAGTTCAAGAATCCTTGATTTGGATTCTTTTCACTAATCTTTACAAGTGCAAGGTTGTCTAAGATCCATTAGGTTTCAAACATCTTTTTCTTGCTACTTTAGGTTATCCAGTTCTTTATGGATTTGATTATTTCTTCATGTCAAGATTGTGTCTTAACTCTCTAGCTTATAAAATTGCCCTCATATCTTCCTACTTCCTATACTAAGATCACAAACTAGAATGTACATCAAGTCAGTCCCAGCATAGCACCCTGAAAACCTCCAGGTAGCTGCCTCCTCTCTAACCAAAGAATTATTTTCTCCTTACATACTGCTGTCTATACTTTACATTTCATATACAATCAGAGCCTTTTCAGGTTTAAATGAACATCTCTTATTTGGCATTGTATTATAATAATTATTTAAATTCTGATAAATTAATTTACCACTTTTCCTTTTCTCATCCTATTTCCTTAGACATGTTAAAGAATCAACAGAAGCTCTCATAGGACATCTTGTTTAATATTTGGATATATGTGTAGTGAAACTGCAAATGATAAATGCTTTAAAATCACTTAAATTTAACTTAAATGAATGGTTCAACTGTGCTAACAAGGCAGTGCACCTAGCTTACAATGGAAAATTTTGCAAAAACTTATTTGGAAAGCTTTGCATATACTTCATAAGCTTTTATAAAGTCATGGCTTTTGCAATTATGAAGAATTAACCTGAGCTCTGGGAGAGGAGTTCACTCTAGTAGTATGTAAATGTCTTTGCAACAGAAGAGTTATGTGTGTTAAACAGTGATTTATAAGAACCAGCACAATAAATGCTAATTTTGTTAGGGTTCTGAGACTAAAATATGGCAAAAGAAATATCATGGAGAGAGTTTTTTGAAACTCTGTTGTCTGAATGAGTTTCATTTTTGCTTCAAAACTGCAACAGCTCTGTAAAATTAGGATTTTCATATTAGACTCTTACACCAGTATTTTGTTTGTAAAAGTAGCACTTTTTCCAGCAAAACAGCCAATGAGGCATCCACTGAAGTTGTCCAAGCAGCTTAATTTCTTTTTGCTGCTCTGTCTGTCCACAGTTTCAACAACGTTGGAAATAATAAAGCATTTATTTTTCTTTTCCATTCCTAATATGGACAAAAATGTGTTTTAAATGCTCTAACATGAATGCATTCCCCTGTATATGAGGATTTTTCTAAAACTGAAGCCAATATTCCCAGATTTTACACTGTAATTGTCAAGATAACTTCAGAATTCAAGTGGATTTTTAACAGTTGAGCAACCAAAATGAAAGTAATCCAAGATTTTAGAGCACATAATATACCCAAACCACAAAACTCAAGAACTTTAGCTTGCTGCCAAGGAATCCAATAAGTTATAAAGCTATTGGTGATTTAACCATTCAGATGATTCAGTCTTATTACTTGTGGAAAAGAAATATAATGTGTAATTGCATCATTTCTACCTTAGTCACTTTTCTTATTAGCTCTATGCATGTACGAAAAATTTGTATATCTTACTTCTCAATTTTTATCTCTATCCTACATTGGTAACACTTTCTGGATGATTTCCCTCTGTTGTAGAATCCTGAGGTAAATAATGGAAACTGATTTTCTTTTATTTCTTTTTCTTTTTGTTATATTTACAGAAATATTTGGCTTACACAGATCACATGCATTAGATGTCAATCTAACCTGAAACAAGGAAAGCATTTTATAATAGTACCAGTTTCTCATGGATATTGAAGGGATAGTACTCCACAATTGTTCAAATGCTCAGGAAGCCATTTTATCTCCTTCTGCAGGAACCTAATTTGTCACACTTTCAGTAGCTCAATTATATAAGGCCTCTGGGGAAGACTGTAAAAAGATTAGGTTTGAAATATTATCATTTGTGTTGGGTTTATGTGGCCAGGTTTTGGTAGTGGAGGGGCCACAGGGGTGGCGTCTGTAAGAAGCTGCCAGATGCTTCCTCCATGTCTGGAAGTGCAAATGCTGAATGGCTCCAGGATGGACCCACTGCTGGTCAAGGCTGAGTGAATCACAAATGGTGGTAATACCTCTGTGGTAAAACATCTAAGAAGGAAAAAAAGGTGTTGTGCAGTTGTAATTGCCACCAGAGAAGAGTGGAGCGAGAATATGTAAGAGGAATAACTCTGCAGACACCAAGGTCAGTGCAGGAGGAGGGGCAGGAGGGGTTCCAGGCACCAGAGCTGAGATTCCCCTGCAGCCCATGGTGCAGACCATGGTGAAGCAGCTGTGTCCCTGCAGCCCATGGAGGTCCATGGGGATACACAGATCCACCTGCAGCCCATGGAGGAGACCCACACCAGAGCAGGTGGATGCCTGAGAGGAGGCTGTGACCCTGTGGGAGGCCTGTGCTGGAGCAGGGTCCTGGCAGGGTCCTGCAAACCTGTGGAGAGAGGAGCCCATGTTAGAGCAGTTTCCCTGACAGGAGCTGTGACCCTGTGGGGGACCCACACTGGAGCAGGCTGTGCTTGAAGGACTGCACCCTGTGGAAGTGTGACCTACACTGGAGTAGTTCATGGAGAACTGCTGCCTGTGGGATGGACTCATGTTGGAGTAGCTTGTGAAGACTGTCTCTCATGGGATGGACCCCACACTGGAGCAGGGGAAGGACTCCTCCCCCTGAGCAGCAGCAAGAACAACGCGCTATGAACTGACTATAACCCACCTTCCCCATTTCCCTGAGGTGCTGCAGGGAAGAAGATAGAGCCTAAAAAGGAGGGAGGGGTGGTGGGAATGTGTTCTTAATATTTATTTAATTTCTCATTATCCTCCTCTGATTTTGTTAAGTAAAAAATTCAATTCATATCCCCAAACCAAGTCTGTTGCCCATGATGGCAATCAGTGAGTGATTGTTCCGTGTTCTTATCTCAAGTCATGAACCTTGCATTATATTTTCTGTTCTCCGTTCACTTGGGGAGAAGAATGATAGAACAACTTTGGTGGATGCCTGGTATCCAGCAAGAATCAACACATTACACCATCACAATCTATAACACTCATACAGAGATAATAAGAAATTAAAATTTTATATAGAAATTGTTTAGGATCATGTAATGGAATATTTAAAAGTGCAGGTTTATTTTATTTTTTGGCCAAAAATGTAGAATATAAATAGAACAATAAATAATATGGCATTGGGTTTTTGTGGTGAGGTTTTTTTAGTGGGCAGGGGCTCAAGAAGTGGCTTCTGTGAGAAGACACCAGGAGCTGCCCCCAGTTCTGACAGAATCCATTTAAGAAGGCTCCAAAGTAAACCTGCTGCTGTCAAAAGCTGAGCCCATCAGCCGTGCTGGTGGCACTTTTGTGAGACCACATTTTAAAAAGGGTAAAATAAAATTTTGAGTGGTATATGTGAGAGAGGGGACTAAGAAAGATGTGAGAGAAACAGCCCTGCAGACATCAAGATGAGAGAAGAAGGAGGGAGCTCCAGGCATCAGAGCAGAGGTTCCCCTCCATCCCTTGGAGAAGACCATGGTGAAGCTCTTAGTCCCCCTGTAGCTCATGGACAGCCATTGTGGAGCACATATCCACCCTACAACCCATGCTGGAGCAGGTGGGCCTGTCCTGAAGGAAATTGCAGCTCACAGAGACATCACACTGATGAGGGTTCCCAGCAGGATAAAAAAAAAGTTGTTAAATTTTGTTCTCTATCACAACCACTACTGAATGATTAGGAGGGGGTGATTTTCTTCTGGTCTGGTAAAATTTGAACATGTATATATATTTATTAGTTACTGAAAAAATAAGAATTCTGTTTTGTTATGTGTCATATTCAAAGTACTTGCCTTGAGCTACAAGTTTTGATTGATTTGAGTTTTGGTCACCTGAGAGTATCTTACTTTCAATTCTTTCAGCAACAGAAGATGTGTTACAGCCAGGAGTTCCTCTGAATTTAAATATTCATGCGTGAGTTAGGGTGAGTTGAGTTCAGGGCCCTTCTCACTATGGTTTTACAGCCCAGATATACCCATTATCAGAAAAATACCTTTTTTCCTCAGGTCGGTGGTGTGAGGAATGATTCTTAATGTTAAAATAGCGGTTTATAATCATCCAATGTTGATATTAATTTTTTTTTTTTTTAATTCAAGAAGTGTTCGTTAACTTAAATATTGTTCAATACTCAAAGATAATATGATGGATGCTCTTCACAGACACCTACAGAGACATCTGCGGTACTCAAATATAACAGGTTTTTCGGTATGCAGCAGTGTGTTACATTGTCAAAGTTAATGAGATGTCTGATAGAAAATAAAGACAAGCCTAGTTTGAAAATTTACATCTATTTGGGTCTCAGTTTTCTTTCAAGTTCTTCAGTAAAAACAATGTGTAAGACTGCTCAGTTTTTTCTTTTGGATATTTTGTGTTGTTCTTCGAAGGCAAGCAATTTTTTTCTAATTAGAGCACATAGAGAGCATTGCTGGTGTCAGTAGTGATAACGTTTCTATATTCTGATTACTGCAACACAAAATATCTGTTTAGAATAAGATGGAATAGATCATTTCAGAGGAGAGGGATCTGCCATGATCATCCAACTGCCTCGTAACCTCAGGGCTGACCGAAAGGTAAAGCATGGTTTTAAGGGCATTGTCCAAATGCCTCTTAAACACTGACAGGCTTAGGGCATTGGCCACCTCTCTAGGAAGCCTTTTTCGGCATTTGGTTTAACTCTTCAGCCAAATTGCTTTTATATTTACCCAAAGAATACAAAGAAACCTGAGCACATACACCCTCTGCACCTGGTAATGGATAACCCTGAGGACAAAAAATTTCTTGAGGGTAATTTCTTCATCGAAATTATTTTAGGTGGGTTTTTTTTTAGTTTAAATCATATTTTTTGTAAAAATGGTTTTGGTTTCTGACAATGTTGGTTTGGTTGGGTTTTTTTTTAACTCTGATTGTTTGCAGATAAGATTTTATTATTATTTTGAAGCCTGAAAACTTGATATCATGTAATTAAATTCCATTTTTATAGAAAATATATATAAAATGCATTTCAGTAACTAAGTGAATATGAACACTGAAGCTAATTGAGCAGGTATGTTTACTTACTGAACTATAATTTTCCAGAAGTAAATTCATATCATGTGGAAGAACAGTAAGTAATTTCAAACAGTAGAGATGAAAACATCTAGAGAATACAAAATACTTGGTCAGAACCATATAGGAGTCACTATATTTAAATACAAGAGAGTACATATAGGTTGGGGTTTTTTGTGTGCATGTGCACCTCTGTGCATGTGTGTATGTAGCTGTATTTATGAAAAGATGGAAAGCAACTCAAAGAACTCATTAACTGGAGAAAACCTACATGGAAAAAGGTTTTGTGTACATACAGAAGAATCATCATTTACATCAAATGAAATAAGGAGATAAACAGGTGTTTTAGAAGAGAGGAAAAAAAGTTTGATATATATCCAATTTATGCAAGAATAATAATTTTCTTAATATTTTTTAAATGACCTATCACCTCATTTTCACTTACCACCATTAAGCATCTCTGAATAATATGTCTCAGCAACCACATTATAGTCATGTGCAAATAATTTCGTAAGGAGAATGGATCTTAAATCTTACAGTTTAGCATTGACTCCCTTCTTTGAGTTTACAACTCAGCTCTATTCTTTTTTAAATATATTTCCTTTTTTGAATCCAGGCTCTTTTCTCTTGCCCCGTGTTAAAGCCTTGGATGCAGACCTCTCTTATGGAATGGAGTGCAACATGTTCGTTCATAGCCATTCCCCAAAAGAAAACAAAAAACCTCTTTTTCCCCAGCATAGAAGAGTAATATATTCCTACCTTACAGCAGTATAGAGCCAAATTCTTCGTGATAAAGTAGTTCATTCTGTCTGATTTCAGAAGCCTAAAATAACAGATGTCACCACTTCAGTTCACTGTATGAACTCCCTATGTGGTTGAAGGGCAGAAATGGGAACTTCTAGAAAGACTTTGATTTCATATTTGCATAAACAACTAAAATAAGTTTGGTGAATCATTCCTGACAAGAACAATTTTTTTGCCATTGACTGTTAAGTGACATCTAAATTAAAAGCCCAGATATAGATAGCTACACTGCAATCTGTGAAGGACAGACGAAGTTAAAAGCAGTCATTATGATCCTGATGCAAAAGATGTGTAGAACAGCAAAGAGGAAAAAAATAGAGGTAAGTAATTGTTGAATGCATTTTCAAACTCCAGAACAAAATTTGTATTATTACCCTAATATTTGCTTCCTTTTTTTTTTTTTGCTCTTGTATGATAGGTTTTTCTCTTAAAATGATTGCTTTTATTCCTAGAATACTGACTCATAAGCAGATCATGAAGTGCTGACCTCAGATGCAGTAGCAAATAGTAGCTAGGAAGTCACACGGAGTCAGAAAACACTGCCAGTTAAAACAATACGTTTGGTCATCCATTTCAAATTTTGCACTTGAGTGTATAAAAAGTTCAATTTATTTTAGATAAATTCTTGAAGGCAACATTATTTTATTTAATTAAAGTCTACTTTTTACTCTTTAGCCACTATCCATCTTTGCATATAAGCAGATACTTTTAAAATAAAAAGCAATAATTAATTAATTAATTAAAATATTAACCTTTTAAAATAAAAATTTCCTTTTCCAAGATCTATTTTCTAAATTTTTCTCTATCACATACACAAAAAATGTGGGTATATACACACAAAATGAGCACATTTGGGAAATATATGCCAATTTTCAATTGTTTATATCAATAGACAGCTAATTTCGCATTCCTCTTTTTTATTACTTGCTTATCTTTCAGATTGTATTAATTTCAAAAAATGTAATTGTTTCTGGACTTCTTTCCCAGGCTGTATTTAAATAATTCATCCTAAATCTTAGCAATGATTTCTGTGATGCCAGTGCTTTGGGCAACACAGATGAAACTCTAAATGGTATTATCTTGTACTTCATTCTTAATAAATAATGAGCAGTAATTCCACACTACAGTATGTGATTCAGGCTGCTTAATTTAGTCCCTAAGAGAGTCAACACTATTGCCACAGTCAGGCACCCCGTGGTCTCTGAACTGACACAGGATACCCAAACTTGCTGTACAGGGATATTTGACAAGCCTTAGGACATAAAAGAGATTTTTTTCCTTTCTGTCTCCATACCTGAAAGCCAGAAGGGATGCCTTAGATGCTTCTTGAATGCCTCTATTTTGGCAAGTGAGGCTAATCCTGAATGAATACAGTCAATGGGACCTAGAAGGCTTTTTATGGGACAAACTGCAGGTGTCTAAGGGGACCTCAAGGACTCCATGGATTCCATACACTAAATGGACAGAACATATTTAATTCTAACTATATTTGTAGATGTGCACCTTTAGATACCTAGATACAGGCAGCTACAAGTTCAAAGAGAATCTCACCCTTCAAGTTCTTTATAAAACAGTGTTATTTAAGAAAATCCAGACTCTGTCCTCCAAAGGGGTAACTCCATGTTTTTGAAGTGCTACAGAGAAAAACTGCTTTCTGTTTATATTTGGGTATCACTGTGAGAATTCCTCTGTTTGTGTGAAATTCCAATAGATGTGAATGAAAGGATGATATTGTAGAAGGGACTCCAATATTCTAAAACAGCTTAAGAGGACAAATTGTCTGGTAACTTGGAAAATCAATTCACCTGTATTCAGAAGTAAGTAGGTAATTAATCAGCTGACTGAGGTTATCAAATGAATTCCTATAAAGTGAAACCCAGTGATACTTTTTTTTAAATACATATATGTTTTCAAAAATCAAAGCTCTCAGCTTATTGAGTGAACTGCCATTGAGGCAACCTCTCAAAAGTAGCCTTATAGATATTGAGCCAGAATTTTGTAGCTGCTGAGAAAGACAGGGAAAAAATTTTCACAGGTTTCGTAGGATTATTAAGGAAGTCTGTGAGTACTTGTGTGATTACATAAAATTCAATATAGGAAATTTATCTACTGGTGCAAATGTACACAACATGGGATGTTCAGATAAAAAGTCAAAAGGAGGGATTAAGGTGCATCGGGGGGAATGAGTGTGTGAAAATGGAGAGGATAAAAGGGACTATACATATGTAAATATGCTGCAGATGAATATGCCTGTATAGCCAAGCACTGTTCCTGATCAATGCAGTCTGTCATGTTCAATTATTAAGTTGTCTTCCTGTGTGGGGTGTGATATTGCTCTCCATTCTGTGTGTTTGATTTCCTAGTTAACTCAATCTACAGCAGCTAGGTAAAGTAGGAGGAAGATATAGTCTGGAAAGACTAGAGGTTGAATCTGGAGCCTGCATAAACAGGATCTAGGTTTGGCTTACTATGGTCTGGTACAAGATTTTGAGTGATCCAAAAATTTGGGAATGACTGCAAATCAAAGAAGAATATGTTTAAGTCCGCACATGAGCTTGTACCCTGCTCAGCTGGAAAGAAGGAACTGTAGGTATTGTTTATACATAATCCATATAAGTGCTGTGTTTATATTTTGAGTGTGTATAACTAGATCTCTGGCATACATGTTCTACCTTGCAGGATGGACCTGCAAACAGGAACAGCAGCAAGGAGGTGAAAGAGAAGAAATCCCTTGAGCATTAAGCTTACAGAAGTCAGCTTCCCTTAACAGTGACCTATCTTATGACTGTTTCATAATTTTGTTAATATTGAGGGTACACCCCTCTGTACTCAGATACATTTTAAGCTGATATATTAGTATGGCTTCATCTCCCAATCATTATTCTGTCAATATTATATGAACCTTTCAATGAGCACCAGAGTAAGAATTACAGTTTCATCACATGGTTTCCTTTATATACTGACATTTTAAATAGATCTTGACCCAGGAAAGGATATAACATTTCATCATTAGGACATAACATTTCATCATTAAGGACACCAGGAACTTTGTCTAAAATAAGCATTGGATCAAGCAAATAGAGAAAACGGTTTTAGTGAGATTATTTTAGTTGATTAAAATGACTGTGGTGACTAAGAGCTTAGATTTTTGTACATTTTTTTTTCTAACTCACATCAAGGAACACCTATTGAATTCTTGATAAAAATCCAAAATTATTTCATTTACTTCAATTTACTATTTCATGCTAGAGCATGTTATTTCTGAATTAAGTATCTCACTGAAGTAACACACATTGTAGACGATGAAGAGAAAATATAATAAAGGCAAGATCCCTTTAAAATTTTGATTCAGGGTTTAGAAATTTTTCATGCTATTATTGTTATTTGTTTGTAAAATGTACGGCAATATTTGATGTGTAAGAATGCACTTGTGAAAGGGACACAGACTTTTAAAAGCAGCTGTATGTCAGCTGTAACTGATCGTATGAGTACTGATAATGTATTTCAGTGCAGTGGTAGATGAATTGGAACCTTCACTGGCATTGCTTAAAGTAACCTTACCTGACTGTTATGAATCAGACCAAGCAGGTTTAATTTTCTATTTCTCCACTGACACCTGACACCAACTTAAATGATGTAACAGCTGTAACTGAGAACTCTGGGAAAGGTGAAGCATGTTAATTTAAACCACTTTCTGTAGTAATGCCAATATTTATTATTTTTACCGGTGAGATTTTCTACCCTGTTTTCCCATAATTTTATAGTTGAGCATCGTTTCAAACATCTAAATCTTTTAAAGAATTTTCTAACTCTAAGCTACAGCTCTGGTTTCTTCCTTCCACTTCAGTTTAGGAATGACTGCAAGACATTGTAAAGAATATGGGAATAGTTCAGATTTTTTCCAGGTGTTTATTTATAGTTCTTTTACAGACATTATATGGATCGTCTTCACAGTATTGTCCATAAAATAAAATGTTTGGCTCTAACCTTGTCTTATTCATATAGTCCAAATTTTTGTACTCCAAAATCATTCCTGAGAAATGATTATTGGATATGTCATCTTTCATGTTAGGGTCTCTTCCAGTTCTTGAAATCATAGAGTCTTACTTTATTGAGATGCAAACAGGTTTATTTTTTCCACAGGCTAATAAGTTGAAATATGATTTTTACTATTAGTATATAACTTTTAATTTCCAGATAATTATTGGTAAATAGTTAAACAAATCTATTATTTGTTACGATATTATTGATATTTTTTCTGCATAGAAGTAACAATCAGAGAGATGAAAAACTATAATTTTCTAGAGAACAAAAAACATGTCAAAATGCTGCTCCTGAGATTCTTGTAACATTCTTTTCCCAGCATGAAGCTCACTTCATGTGGTTAAAGTCAGTGAGCCTGTGTTGTCATGGTTTACTCATAAACCACAGTATTTATGCAGGATATTTCAAACAATTTTCAAGTAGACCAAGGTTCACATCATTACTGGTGTTAATCTACACTTTTGTTAATTCTCACAAGACAGACCAGGGTTTACTCAGGGAACATGAACAACCTGATATTACTTGAAGTCTTTGTTGTGTCACATAGGCAGTGTACGGGTTTTACGCCACAACCTTCAATCCTATTAGACCTTTCTTAGTGAAGGCAGACTTTGACCTCAGTACCTAAAGCCTACAGTTTAGGTACTTTACCCTTAACAAGTATAAGCCTATATGTTTTTTGGAGCTAACAATCCAGTTTGCTGAAATAACACTGTTGGTGTTTATAACAAAACAGTGAAGTGAATGATGATTTCTATGCATTGATTTGCATATAACTAACTCTGAAGAGAACTATGATGCAGACAGTGCCCTGAGAACAAGCCAGCCTGTAATAACACAAACATATTCAAAGAAAGAACAAATATTGGTAGGAAGATAAATGTTGAGATAGAAGGAATTAGCACTTGACAACCAGAAGCAGTTCATACTGGATGTAGAAAAGTACACTTATATAGCTATTATGTCTTACTGTTTTGACTTTTTTAAACTGAGATAATTTCTTTGATACCTCATCTCAAGACAACACAATGCCTTGAATAAAGACACAGTTAAAGACTGTCTTCTTTGACTAGTATAGGGTTTCATGGCAGAACAGAGAAAATAGAAGTCTGTCAATATTCAAAAAGCAATTGGTTAAAAAGTTTGGGTGAAGAAACAGAAGCATACACAGAAGTGCAGAAGTTACATTTTATTTTATACTTAATTTTTAAATTTCATTAAGTATCTTAAAACAATTGTGCCTTCTGGTTTAGATAAAACAACTTACAAAACTGCTTTATGTAGCAGAATATCAATGTCTTAGAACTGTTTTTAATAAGCCATTTAAATATAATAGAAATCTGCTGCTTCTTGTCACAACTTTGAAGTATGAAGGTAGAGTGTAAAAAAAATTGTTTAGCACTTTCTTTAATTGAATTACCTGTGTCTTTCACAAAGTTCTTGGATTTTTTTGTAAAACTCCTCATATTTCATGCCATGAAATTAAGAAATAATTGAGAAGTCTCTCAAGAAGTTCTTCTGTTTCCTTTTTTATTTTTCATTTTCCTCAAGCAATATTTCATTACTGTTATATTTTTTTCCTTCCAGTGAAAACATTTAATCTTTAGGGAGATAAGTCTTATTTCCTACCTTTGCAAATATATTAGTAATTACAGACCTCAAAGTAATATTACTATATTGCTACCAAGTCCAGGTGATATCTGAGAGACTGGAAAGTTTATTCATTTTTTTGGTCAGATCATTCTCTCATGTTACAAGTTAGTTTCCAAAACAAAAACAAAAACAAAAACAAAAACAAAACAAAACAAAAGCAAAACAAAACCCAACAATTACAGCTGGCATCCATGTGAAATCAAAATTCAGCCATAAATTATATTGCCAGAGATAGAGATTCCTATTAAGGTACTGTCTCCCATGTATTTATTTGTTAAGACCTTGCCTTTTGGGATAGCAAGTTTTTACTGGTTTTGCAATTCCTGTAATTGGTAATTTATGCAATTCATTAGGCAAGGGTTTTATTCCTGGCCTATACAGTAAAAGAGGGACGTGAAATTTGAATTTTTTGGAATCCATAGGATTCAGACATACGGAGCTATGTGACTGAAAAATCTTAAGTGTATAAACACACAATGCAAATCCTTTTAGCCACCCTTTATTCCTAGGTGTGCAGTCAGATTTATGTGGCACTTTCCTGCTTGTTCTCTGCACCACCAGGAAGCAGTATATTACAGGTATATCTCACAGGCCTCAGAACTGGCTCTTTTCTCATCAGTAAGAAGATTTGACATGAATGAAGCAATTTCAATCTTTGATTTCTTTAATTTCCTCCAGAACTGCACCGATTTCTGAACATTTTACAAGGTGTCATACATTAGCTATTCCTTTCTTTAGAGCTCAAAATGTCTTTCTGTCAGTCATGTCCTGTTCATATAGACTTTATTGGTTACCTACATGCTTCTTCCTTCCATATGCTCTTATTTGCTTTTCCAGGTCAGAATACTGTGGAAAATAACATACGTTAGTTAGTGAATAATTTTATACATAACTTAGCACACAAATAGTTTTCTGCGTACTTCACTCCAGAATCTTCCTGAATAACTCCATAATGTTTGAGGGATTTTAATTATAGAATATTTTGTCTTTCTCTTCATCCTGGTTGGATGGTCTATAACAGACTCCGTGATAATATCTGTGGAGATTAGGAAGTGGAAATTAGTTTGAGTAAACTGTAGAGGGATGAATAATCTTAAACACGAATCTCAGTACTACAGTCTGAAATATATTCTGAAAGATACCTTTACACTTCAGACCTTTGGGTGGGATTCAGCTGCTGATGCAGATTCCTCAGTATGGGTGACTAAGAGCATGTAAACACTTTATACAGTGATGAATTGTCATAGTCTAAGAAAATATAATCAGTGTATTCAATAGAGTCTAGAGAATTTTTCATGTTGCCTCAATTCGAACAAGTTGTGTCTGTCAGCTGAAGAGGTCTCTAGACTCCTTTGTCTGGCTGACTTTCCCAAAAATCTAGTTTCAAATTAATTGCTAAGCATTACACAGAGTCAGTAATAATGCATGTATTGGAAATTACATCATCTTGAATAAAACTATGATACAAAGAAATCCCAGTCAGGCTCTTTCTCTGTCCCTAAAGACAGGAAGTAGGTCACAGTTTACAGGTTTGTCATTGAAGTTATTCCCTCAAGAGCAGGATGGCCCTATTCATGCTGTCTATTTGATAGAGTAAGTGTTGGTGCTACCTCTTTAACTGTTCCCAAGCCCTGTCTAGAAAAGGGCTAGCTAGAGCCAAACACTATGGAAAAGTATCTTCCTGTGCATGAATAGAGTCCTTGTTCAGTTTGCTAGTGTAGAGCCTTTTAGATTAACATACTAACAGTGGCTTTGAGTTCATTGATGCAAATCATCTGAGCAGAGAATTTCCATTTATTCTTCTGGGTTTCAGATGAAACACTTCACATACTAGCATTTAATTCTTCAGACCATCAACACAAGACAAGCGACAAAATACTTCTGAAGGCTCTGACTCCATTCTATTGTACAGGAATTAACAGGCATATACATATGTCTTAGTTGAATACTAAGTCAATATAATTGAATTTTGTTATAAATATTTAGAATTAATGACCTTAATTAAACTAATAAATATTAAAAAAAAATACATTGATTAAAAGAAAAACTGATCTTTCCTCCAAAGCTCTGATAAGATGGCAGAAGAATTATTTTATTATTTTCAAATGCAAATAAAATGTACATAGCCAGAGGGAGTATTAAATTTTTACTGTGGTATTCAATTTTTATTGTGGTAACAATAAAATGATTCTTGAGTAAAATCCCTTAAAAACTCCATGATTCAGTAGTAGCATATAACATTTCTCTTGAACACTGAAAGAATGTATTTGGAATTTGCTTACAATTATTTCCCATATAAAACACAGATTAAAGAATGTGGCAGTACAAAAGGCTTCTTTATGGCATTAATGTATTTAAATTTTTTAATTAAATTTTATTTTTCCTTGAAAGCATGCATCTCCATATCCATTTTGTGCTATGCAAGAGGGAAATACATAATGGTGGTTGACCTTGCCTGACTGTCAGGTGCCCAACAAGCTGCTCTTTCACTCCTGTTCCTTAACTGGACAGGGAAGAGAAATTACAGTGTAAAGTTCATGAGTCAGGGTAAGGACAGGGAGATCACTCACCAACCGCCATCACAGACAAAACCAAACTCAGCTTGGGGAAATTAATTTAGTTTATTGCCAACCAAGTCAGAATAGAATAAAGAGAAATGAGAACAAATCTTAAAACACCTTCTCCTGACCCTTTCCTTATTCCTGGGCTCAACCTCACTACCAATTTCTCTGCTGCACTGTGGACCTCCATCGTCTGCAGGGGAACAACCTGCATGTCCATGGTCTTCTCCATGGGCTGCTGGGTAATCTCTGCTCTGGCACCCAGAGCACCTCCTCCCCTTCCTTCTTCAATGACCCTGGTATGCAGGATTATTTCTCTCAAATTTTCTCATTCCTCTCTCCCATCTGCCGTTTTAGGGCAGTTNGCTCTTTCACTCCTGTTCCTTAACTGGACAGGGAAGAGAAATTACAGTGTAAAGTTCATGAGTCAGGGTAAGGACAGGGAGATCACTCACCAACCGCCATCACAGACAAAACCAAACTCAGCTTGGGGAAATTAATTTAGTTTATTGCCAACCAAGTCAGAATAGAATAAAGAGAAATGAGAACAAATCTTAAAACACCTTCTCCTGACCCTTTCCTTATTCCTGGGCTCAACCTCACTACCAATTTCTCTGCTGCACTGTGGACCTCCATCGTCTGCAGGGGAACAACCTGCATGTCCATGGTCTTCTCCATGGGCTGCTGGGTAATCTCTGCTCTGGCACCCAGAGCACCTCCTCCCCTTCCTTCTTCAATGACCCTGGTATCTGCAGGGTTATTTCTCTCAAATTTTCTCATTCCTCTCTCCCATCTGCCGTTTTAGGGCAGTTTTTACCCTTTCTTAAATGTTATCCTAGAGGTGCCACCAAAATAACTGATTGCTTCATTTTTGTGGGGTCCATCTTGGAGCTTGCTGGAACTGGCTCTTTTGGACATGAGAACAGCTTCTGGCCTCTACTTACAGGTGCCATGCCTGTGGCCTGTAGTTCTTCTGCTACCAATGATAGCATAGGGTTAAAATGTTTTTAAAATTGTATTAGCTTAGGTAGGCTTTGAATAGGTATTGTTTCTGCTAAATCTTGTGACTCTGTATATGGGTATAGTAAATGGTAGAGAATGTTCTGATTGCTTAATCGTAACACGGATCATGAGGAAAGAACAGCAAATATGGGGGAATATTGTGGGAGAGAGGCTCGAAGCTTATGCTTGAATAATTACAATTGAACAATAGATGGCTAATGATTAACATATGATTCTGTAGCAGTTATGTAAGAGAAGAATATAAAATGGATTTTACTTCGAACCCTTGTCGGAATCTGATTTGGGTTTGTACCCCGATTCCCGAGCGCTCTTCAAATAAAAGGCACCTGCATATAATCATGCTGTGATTATGTGTTTCTACCCTAACACCAAGACCTTGCCATGTAAAAACCCACTAACAACACGTAGTGTTGACTAGCTTGAAGCACATCTGGGTTTGCAAAAAAAAAAACCACCTCATCCTCTCTAACCAAGCCATGTTAAGATGTTTGGAGTTCGAATTTTATTTGTTTATTTATTTATTTTTATTGAAAATATGAAACAATCAAATATAATACATTCTCAATTTACTCAAGCCACTTAGTGGCATTACAGTTTTGAGAAGCAACTTGGGGAAGAAGGAAGACAAGTGCAATGCTATGGATTCCAGCCCCCCCAGTTAACAATTTATCCTTTTTTTTTGTCATTTATCTGATCATTTGTCTCATCATCGGATTTTTAAAAAGTTTACTGGACTGACATGTTAAGTTAATTTTTAAGGTCCGCAATGTCAGTCTTTATTTTATACTTGGACTTCTCAATTGTAATTGCTATTCTTAAAGAAAGAGAATAGGAAAGTACAGGGTACTGTATACCTTGCAGAATAGGAAAGTACAGGCTACTATATTCCTTGCTTGTTTATTCTCATGGAAGTACATAAACTATATATATATGTAAGAGAGACTATATATAAACTATATATATGGTTTATATGATAAACTGTATCTATGTTACCATGTAGAATATCCGTATGGAAATAAGTTATGGAACACACAAGATCCAAATAACTTGTTTCTTCATCAATGAAATGGCCATGATGTAGCAATATATAAAGTACACACCTACCATAAAATATATGAGGAGCCTCACAGAACCTTAAATATATGCAATCGGTATTGCGGTTGTACATATTGCATAAAACAGGTGGTGTCTAGATAATGGGAAGTTTATTGACTGACCATTGTTCTGTCAGAGAGAATAGGAATCTGTAGAATCTAATTGAAAAAGGTTGTGATGGGTGATGACTGCTTCAGAAGCAATTGAATCAGAGGACAAGTGAAGTATGAATCTACTATTGTCCACATATTTTGAGATATCACATAGTCACAGTCTTGTCAGAGTAAGTGGCTATTATCACTCTCATACAATAAAACACTGCCGTAAAATAAAAATCTGAAGAAAAATCCTTAGTCCTGAAGAATTTGCTTTCTCACAGTATATTCATAAATATTAATATCTTTATTGCTGATATTGAAAGACTTAGAAGTCAGGAAAATTATGCTAACTCTTGATCACGCTTTTATTCTGCTATGCAGAGGTGTCCTAAAAAATCATGTTCATCTTTATCCTAATAAAAGTCTTTAAATTCAATTCAAGGTCACCCAGGATGAGAATGCAGTCTCCTTTTCCTCAAAGGTGGCTGATTTTCTTCTCTTCCATCATGGGTACTATTGTCAGCAACATGTCTGATTAATTTATAACATCATCCCATTAAATTTGTTTACCTTTGTCAAGTTTTCTCTCTCTGAAAGTGCTATTCCATTTCAAACTTTCCTAACAGTAATTCCGTGTGGTTTTTTTCTTTCCTTAATTTTCAGTAATGTAAGACGTATTATTCCATATTTACACTTGTAAAATTTTCCTTTATTTTTAACACAACTATGAACATGCTGTTTGATAGAGACACTTCTACAGTATGGACCCTAAGAAATGTACAAAAAACATTCCTTATTCATTTAACTTGTCTGTTGTATTTGGGGGGTTTTGACTGATACAGAATGGTAGTAATTCTCAGCTAAAGTATACTCTTTAGTGTATGCAAATGAAAGGAGCATGTAATAAACGAAATACATGATTTATTTGATTCTATTAATTTGATTCTATTAATTTGAGTATATTAATCAAAAAAATACTTTTAAAGATACTATCATACTATAGGTGTAAAAGCAATACATTTATGAATTTGCAATGTTCAGTCAAATTTAGCTCTCAAATACAGACATTTTTAGTCTAAATTAAAAT
The DNA here is from genome assembly GCA_013397815.1 of Aleadryas rufinucha. NCBI lineage: Eukaryota > Metazoa > Chordata > Aves > Passeriformes > Aleadryas > Aleadryas rufinucha. The sequence goes on from VZTH01012303.1 coordinate 145,043, forward strand.
ATTCTGATTTATAATTCAATCTATTGAGCTGTTTGTTTGTTATATCTCTCTGTTACAGACCACATTCATATTCATCTGCACCCTGATATGCAAAACCAGAGACTGTCTATTACAGTTTCAGACAAATATAAAATGAAGTAAGTTGTATGTTGTTTAATATTCCTAGTTTGTGCCCTCTGTATCCTGCACTTTCTTCCTTTTGCTCCCATTTCAACAAAACAGTATTGAATATAAAAAAATCCTCTGAAGCCATTTTGATTCCATAAATTAATTTTATCTGCCATGGATAGACAGAATGAAACCATCATGATTGAACAGATACCTTCAAATAAATTGCTTAAGTTTCAGTCACTATAATCAATTACAAGCCTTAGAGAAAGGGACATTCCTAATCTGGATGCTATTACACAGGCATGGTGTTTACCAGAAGAAAAGCTTAGAATACAAGTGTGAGAATTTTATCAAAATTGTTTGACAGCCAGGTCCAACGAGGAAATCATTCTCTGAGAGGGAAAAACAAACTAGCAGCAGCCTTTGAAACTGTCAAGTAGGAATGTACAATATTTTTCACTAATAATTCTTATTGTTTCAAGTAATTAATACTAGGGGTTGTGATAAGATATAATCATGATTTGTGACTTTTCTTATGGGTGTAGATTTATGGTTGGTATTTTTTCTCTATCAGCGTACCTAACATATCCTGTTTACAGCACTCTCTAGTATTGCCCCTCAAAAAGGATGTAAAAGCAAGTGTGCACCTTCCTGATTCATCAAAATTGTATTCTAAGCTTCACCAATGTTATCTCTGCTAGCAGGATATACCCAAAAAATAAGATGTTTGTTTTAATAGTAGGAATCTTTAATGATATAAGAACTGACACTTTCTTGTTATGTGAGTCTAATCTTGAATGTGTATGACTACTCAACATACTTTTATTACGAGCTTTTTAAATCTTTGATTCTTATTTTAATCATCAAGACATTTCCTATCTAATATTTATTTCTACATCTGGAGGAGCAAATATTTTCTGTGAATGTATTCAGTGGAGGTGATATAGAAGACACACACTGACAGCAAGAAAAATACTGTCACTCTTTCAAACCACAACTGCTTCTGCTTTTTCTGCTTATCTTTAGAAGCCCACCTTCTGCTACAGTGCATAATGCATTATGCTTCTCCTCAGCATCCATCTTGTCTCTGACTTTGGGAAAGGTTTCTTGGTTCTCAAAAGCAATAGTGTTAAATTTAAGTAGGCTGATACTGTGATTCAGGCCTTACTGAAAGCTATGATTTATTCATTAAAATTGAAACTTCTGTTGTAGGTATTTGGAATGGGAGGCAGGGATGAAGAGTGGGGAGGGAAGAGTTTGCTAAATGGTTATTTTTCAGTGTATAGAATAACTGAATAGGCTAATTTTAAGCCTTTTTATTTCTTTGAGCTTCAAGAACTCTTTTTTCTGAATGAGAACATCTGTTCCAGCACCATTTCTTCTAGCTCAAATAATTCCATGACTATGGCTAATAGAAGAAGTGTTTGCTTCTACTGCTTTTCATCACACTTTTTAAAAATTGTAATATTTGTATATTGATTCTCCCACCCCCAAAACAGGATCGAATTTTGTGTGAAGCTGTCATAGTAACAAATATACAAACATCCCCCCACCACCATCACCAACTATCTAAAGAATGTGTGTGTGTGTGTGTGTGTGTGTGTGTGTGTGTGTGTTAATATTCAGTTAATTAGAAGATTTTATTTAATTATAGTTATCACTAATAGATGAAACCCAAAGTAGGGTTCTGCTAGCCATGCAGGATCCTAAATCCATTACTTATTACCTACAACTACCATTACCTTAACTGGCTGAAGAAATGTCCAAAGGTATACTTGTGCCTAAGTCTGCCTTTTTGTTTACTGAAGGCTCATCTTAATGTCGTAAAAGTCATAAATGGATGTTGTAGAGGGACTGGTTATAAGACACTATTATTTGACAATACTTTTCCCCTCATAAAATTAAATCCTAACAGGCCTTATACATTATGTTTATTCAAAATAATCATTTCAACAAGTCTTGATTGCGACCATGTTAAAGGTAGTGGGTTTTGTTTATTTAACTGTGTTCCCAAGGAAAACAAACTTTAATTATTGGTTCAATAATTATTTTATCTGTATTTGTTCCTTCATCAGTAAACCCTTGCTCACTGCAGGCAGAAAAAACAGTGAGTCAAGACTCTCTGAGAGGATGAGCTTTTCAGGAGTGATAGTCGGTAGCTCTTAGAGAAGGTACAAACTACTCTGCATAAATAAAACTGTTGAATGCATTTTGATCCTGATATCAAATCACTCCTGCTAAACACCACAGCGTACATGAATCTTCGCTAAAGAAAATATCAGTATATGTAAATGTTACTATAGTTTTTTTTTTAAACAAAAAGAAAAGAAAAAAAAAAACAAAACAAACAAACAACAACGACAAGAATAGATTGGAAGGGACTTCAAAGATCATATAGTTCCAACCACTCCGCCATGGGCAGGATCACTTTCTGCTAGGGCAGGTTGCTCAGAGTCCCTTCCAACCCGGCCTTGAACACTTCCAGGGCTGAGGCATCCACAACTTCTCTGGACAACCTGTTCCAGTGCCTTACCACCCTCTTGGTAAAGAACTTTTTTCTAACATCTAACTTAAGTCTATCCTCTTTCACTTTAAAACCACTAGCCTTGTCCAGTCACTTCATGTGCTCTCCATCTTTCCTGTATGTCGCTGTTATCACAACACGAGGAGGGAGAGGGAACGAACACTGACTCAGTCCAGGAAGTAGAGAGAGGAAGATTTTTTATTATATATCACCCCTTTTATACTTAAGTGTTCTGGCATGGTGTAAGTTCATTGGACCTCTAGTCATCCACCTCCTAGGGTGATTGCTCAAATTCTACAACAGCCATTTCAAAATATTTCTCTAGTCAGTATCATAACAATTCTACAAACAACTGCAGGGGCAAAATAGAAAAAATAGTTTGTAGAAAACCATAATATTGTTTTGAATAGCTTGCATGGGAAAGACAGAGCTCTCACGAAATGTTACAGTCTCACAAAATACTGCAGAAAGCTGGAAAATTTCTCTGCTGAAAGCTTTTCAGCATCCACACCTGTAGGCTCCCCATCCCAACCAAACTTCATCTCTATACTCTTCCCACATTACCTGTCCTTGTTTCCACTGCCTGTGCATTTACTTCTTTCCCTTTAATTTGACCAGCCATTCACCACCATAATATAAATGGGTGTAACTAGTACGGATATCCATCTCTTTTCTATACAAATGGTAAAATGATTGCAGTTTAAATATTATGGAGTGGTAATATTCATCTTGTTTTATAATGTGGAAATGATAATATTTTCATTCTCTCAAGTCGCATACACATTTCATTTCCATCAACTTGGTAAATTTGTAATACCATAGAGAATACAGCTATGAAAAGGTTTGTAGATCCAAAAAATGTGGAATTTTCCATTAGCCTGTTTTATAAATGCAGATATATTTTGTGTGTTACATTTCAAAACTCAAGTCCCAAACATGATTTCTATTGAATCCATATAAAGGCCAAACTGAAGTAAATATCTTCACTTCATTGTTTATTTTTACAAGTGTCTTGGTTTGGGGGTTTTGTGTGTGTTTTTATTTCATAGGAGAAAATCATGTAGACTATGTTCCTATCATGATGAACTGTTTTTAAATATTAAACAACTTTGCACTTGGGTTTGAAATTACTAATATTTAGCTTTCAATCTGTTATATGCATATTCTGTGACTGATCATTTTAATTTCCTTGTGAAAGAAGTGTTTAAGTGTGTGTGAGTTTTTAAACTACTTCATTAAGGCTATTTTATTTTCCCCAAAAATCTTTAAAGGTCTACAAATACAGATTACAGTAAATACATTTCATACTAAGGGTCTGACTAGAATTTATATAGGAAAACCAAAAAATAACATAGGAAATCTGAAAAAAGAAAAATTAACTACAAATGCATGTTACATTGCTTTGACAGCGTGTTATCCATGGATGTACTTAATGATATACAACCTCCCAGAAACAGATGTAACAAAATAGCAAAAAAGGGTAAAGAAGGTGTGGGTTATCATAAGTACAAAATGCTTTAAGGTAGGTGCCATTAGTACAGAAATTAAGCAGAAAAGAATATCACCACTTGCAGGTTAACAAATAGGATTTTAAAGACAGCAAATTAATTGACTTCAATTGCAGGATGTTTTGCCATTTGAAATTATTGAGTTGTCAAAGCAAGACAGCAGAGTGTAACAAACACTATTTGCGCCTTTGAAAATCTTGCCCAGGGATTTCACAAGTATTTAAGTCTGGGATATAATATTTAATGGAAGTAATGAGTGAATAACACTATCAAATATTTAGCTTCATCAAGGAAACAGGCATTTGAGAATTTAAGGGCTACACAAACCAGCTTTGGCATATGTACTTTTGATGCAAATCTACAGGAATGTTTCAAGGAATATTCTCAAAATTTTTACTATTCTTCATGACATTGATACCATTCCTTATGATGTTTACAGAAAAATATCAGCTAATAGGCTTCTGTTTTGAAATGAAACCACATGTTTATTGACTCTTTATATATAGACTCCTAGATTTACAGTCATAAAAGGAAATAAATTAATTTGCATGGAGAAATTTCCTCAACATATAGAACACATGGAACTTGTACAAGAAAAATTATATGCATTGAGCTAACTGATAAAATAGAAGAAAGTGTTGATTCAGAGGTCCTAAAGGTATTCAGATTTTTATGTATAAGGCTTGTCACAGACTTCTGTCAAATTATTATCAGACAACCATAAAACCCAGTAAAGGAAAAGGTTGAATTATGAGAAAGTGAAGGAGAAATCCATAAAAAAGAGAGATAAATACATTTGCCTAACCGTAGAGATGATGGTTTCACTTATAGAAATTAAAGTAAGTCAGTTTCTTAATTTTTAAGCATTTTTTTTATAGGCAAGACAGAATTATTTTAAAAAATAATAAATATTTCTTTAGTTTTTAACAGAAAGACTATTGTGACCTTCTTGGCTAGATGACTTTATAGAAAATTTTCAAATTAATGTTTTAAGTTATAAATATTTAAAATAATTAGTAATAAAAAATACTGTCCTTTTTTTCACTGAAATGACTATAGAGTGTTATTGTTTGCCATGAAACAGATGCTACATTTTCCTTTCAGTATTGCCTCTTTCCAATTAAAAAAAAAAGTCGTTTTTTTTTAATTTAATCAACTCTATGTGGAATTTTTATGAATGGCTAAAGAATGTTAAGGGAATCTAGTCAGATATAACTTGAATACNAATTATTTTAAAAAATAATAAATATTTCTTTAGTTTTTAACAGAAAGACTATTGTGACCTTCTTGGCTAGATGACTTTATAGAAAATTTTCAAATTAATGTTTTAAGTTATAAATATTTAAAAGAATTAGTAATAAAAAATACTGTCCTTTTTTTCACTGAAATGACTATAGAGTGTTATTGTTTGCCATGAAACAGATGCTACATTTTCCTTTCAGTATTGCCTCTTTCCAATTAAAAAAAAAAAAGTCGTTTTTTTTTAATTTAATCAACTCTATGTGGAATTTTTATGAATGGCTAAAGAATGTTAAGGGAATCTAGTCAGATATAACTTGAATATGTGTTTGAATTCACTTCTGCTCAAGAAACAGTCTCACAGGGATGCATGTCCTACTCAGCATTATGGAATACAGCTACGTGGAACAGTGCTGCATTGTTGGCTCATGGGTTCTTTAAAAATATTGTGAGTTTGTCTATTCTAGATTCTGCAATACAGAGCAAGGACACATGTTCATCCCTTGCTAATGGTTATCAATACACGGGTGACAGGATTAACTGGAAATGGTGGTGCATTCCATGAGCATTATTCCGCTTCTCTACATAACTCTCTCACTCTTATCCCTACCTAAAGAATATTCTCCGCTTACTGGAGCACTGATGCTTCTGCTGACATGCTAGTACATCTCAGCTCACTTTTATGAGGATCTCTATCCCGTTTACGGGTGTGGTGCCTATTCTAAGAGTGGTCACTTGATGGTCTCCAACCATTTCACTGTATTTTCTCAAATGTTCAAATCATCTGATGAAATGCCATCAGTTATGCTTGGGTAGTCAATGCTAGTGGAATAAGGGCTACCAGGCAGCAGTTTTTCTCATTCTAAGTTAGACATAACTAATCATTTGATGAGCCATACCCTGAATACCTTTCTCTCCATTTCACTGCAAAGAGCTCATAGAGGAGCCCAAACTTCACCATCTAATAAAAAAGGAGAAAAAGAAAAGAAAAAAAATTGATTGGTTACTCTCTGAGCTGTACCAGGCCCAGCTCTGATACTGTGCAGACACATTACGGGGACTTGAGCTGCTGCGTGAGTAGTGAGAAAGTCTTCTTCAAGATAAGAGTCACAGGTACAGCTGGTGGTGGGACTGGTGAGAGTGATCATTAGTACCTCAAGAATTCATGAAAGAAAATACCAGAAGGGAATTTCTAAAACCCTGAAAGAACAAAGACAGGGAGGCCAAGAAGGTGGCTTGCCCTTGTCCAGAACTAATTGGAGATTGCTGGTGTCAGGTCAGGCTTGGCCGTCAGCATTCATAACAGTGCTGGGGCACACAAACAGGGTTTTCAAAATACACTTTCATTTTTACTGGAGATAAATTACTGTCAGGAAGAATTAACTAAGAAGATTAACAAAACAGTAAAAGTTAACCTTTAAAAGATTATTGAGACTGTTTTCTTTAGAGGAACTAGTGTTTTAAGATTAAGTAATTTTGTAGTCTCACTATTAGAAAGACCCGCATCAGAATGTCAGACTGATTCTGCTAGTTTTGCCTAAATAAAAATTTAATTTAAATAAAATATCTCCTCTTCCTTTGGTTATTTTTAACAATTCCACCTCATCTATAGAAATGGCTTAAAAACTACACTGTATGTGCTAAATTTTCTAAATTTTTTTCATTAGTAAATTTAAATTTGGTTTATTTATAACTCCAGTATTATTTTAGAAGGTTGTATTTCTTTGAAATTCTATTTTTCTTGTGGTAATGGCATAAATCACACTGGTAAATGTGCAAATTTTTCCAAATATTCATCTATATAGTTGGTCATATTGCTTTAAAAGACATTTATTAAAAATTAGACTAGAGTATTTTGAATGAGCAGCTACATTTCATTTTTAAAAAATTGAATTATGTTGGGTTTTAATCTTTACAGGGAGAACTTTTTAAAGAATGAAGACATATAAAACTGACCCCAAAACAATTGTATTAAACTTCATCCAGTTGCTAAGACATAATAATGACTGCTTTCTCAGACACATCTTCTTAAATAAATCTTTAACTTTATGTATTGTATATGAGATTGGAAAAGCTACAGGAAATTATTTTGTGATTGGTACTACTCATAAATGGGTTTACTCTTTCTTTTTCTGTTTATCACCTCATTTTTCAGAATATTAATTTTCCTTTCTTCTGCATCAATATGCTATCTTTTCCATACTCTTTTCTCTGTTGCGACCTCTACTAGGCAAAAGGTACTGATTTATACAATTACTGTATCCATCTTCTGCTCAAGTACTTCGACTGGAGGTTCAGACAACAGTTCCTTGGGGTTAAAAAGCTATATAAAGACATACATTATTCATTCTTTCTTTAAGTAATAACTTCCTTTAAATTCAAATTTAAGCACCTTAATGCATATTAGATGGTGGCTGAGAATGTTTTTCTGTTTATTTAACCAGTGGACTATATAAATATTTAGTTCTATGAGAAGGCTTGCATTTCACCTTTTTTTTTTTTTTTTTGTTTTTTTTNAGGCTTGCATTTTCCCTTTTTTTTTTTTTTTGTGGATATTCTTCTATTTTCTGTTACGGAAGTTTTAATATTTATGTTGTTCTTTCACTAAAAATGATGGTATAAGTTGTTATTTCAAATAGTTTACACCAAATTTCACTGCATTCTGAATTTAATAAATGAAAACCTGTTATTAAAGATTTTTTTTAAAAAAAACCAAGAAATTTAACTGATTTGCCAGAGTAGAATGAAAGTTATTTCTAAGTTGAAAGCTGTAGTCAAGAAAATATTTAATGAAATGCATTTTATTCAAGTGAAACTATTTTTAAGTTGATACCAATGTGCAATCTTAAATGTGGATCTTTAGATTATATTGGGTTTAGTTAGTTGATTTTTGTTTGTTTTCTCTGGGGAAAAAGATCTGTAATCCATAAGTGAAATCCATTTACTTGTACTACATATGTTCCATGTTTTGGACTTGCTAGCTTCTGAAAACATTTTCAAAGTAAATTTAATTAACTAGTTTTGCAATTGTTTTACAAGTTTTTGCCTAACCAATAGTTTAAATTTCACCTAAAATTTCTTCTAATAGTGTTGTGTTACTGTCTGTCACAGCTAGAATTAGGGGCAAAATAGCCTCAAGAATAGCGGCACATCCCCTAGCAACATAAAATCTAATATTTTTCTCTCAAAGGTGGATGGACATAGTGGCTGGATAGCAACTTCTATTCCTCAAAACGCACATACAGGCTTACACACACAGTCTGCACAGAACATGCTCACATCAGCCAAGGCTGCTGGTCCGCTGGTACTGTGGTCTCCAGAGAACAGGATGCTGACTACAGCTGGTCAAAGTGTGGTCTGCTTTCTAGCCTTTCACATAGCTAGGTTCCTCCCTGGACTCAGCCTTCAGCATAGTGCTGGACATTCATGGATGTGTCTCCCATCAATACACTATTGGTTTTACTTTTTATCGCTTTCTGAGAGATATTGTTACAGTCTGATTTTTAGAGTTATGAGAAATGCCTCTGCCCAAATTAAGGTGCAAAAGAGACCATATGCCAAAGTCGATAGTATGGATTTTATTTAATAGTAAATATGAGAGAGAGAGAGGAAGAAATAGAAAAGAGGTGGGGGTAAAGAAAGAGAATGAAAGAGACAGATTAAAGAAAATACCGTTACTCTGTGGATCCCACGGGTGTCCCAATGATCCACTCCAGCTGGTTTTCTTGGTGGTGAGGGTCCCCCAAGAAAAGTTGGAAGCCAATTGATTAATATATGTTCAGGCCAGATGGGAATGCCCAGGCACCGCTCCTGGGTCAGGGGGCTAATTTGACAGTCTCTGGATCAATTTCATCATTTTGCATCATGTGCAGTCCCGTGGTACAAGGCCTCAGGAATAAGCCTGGGGAGCACTTCAGGGGTCGTTGATGGATTATGACTCTCCCTCATACACCTCTCATGTGAATGTCCCGTGGATGTGGCCTTCCCAGGGTTAGGGGTTCCATGGCTGGACTGGGTTGTGTAAGAGAGGATGGGTGTTCAGTGCCTCTGACCAGAGGTTACACCACACACACAAAACCTCCTCCTTCCCCCCTCAGCTGGGGTGGGAGTTTGTGTAAATGTGCCCTCAGCAAATGGGTCTGTGGGCTGTGGCCTCCACTACCCTGAACCCAGCCAGAGATGATTCTCAGCACAGATGCTGTGCTTGGCTTTCTTGTGGATGCATTCTTCTCCCTCACTGTTGTTTATTTCTTCCTAGACCTTCGATGATTGAACAATAGTGTCTTATCTTGAATTCCCTTAGATGGCTTAACTCACAGTCCAAAGTTCCCCCTTAGGCAGCATCTTCAGGGAGGGGAGGGCTTCAGTGGCTGTAGCTTCTTTATACAGTTTTGCCATAATGGCTAAAATCCCTTCATAAAAATGTTTAAGCTATGAACCATAACATTTTAGGTTCTGACAAATATTCAGCATAAATGGACAATGGCTTTGTTAGACCTGTAGACCCAAGCCAATGTCTCTCACTTTCTTGATATCTAAAGCTAATTAGTAGTCAAAAGTCTAAAGTGCATTATCACCTTTTTACTCTCCTGCCCTCAGTGAGTTAGAAGGAAATACATTTACAGTTTCTCTCTAATTTTTTTCTTTCCCAGACATACCTAAATCATTAGAGTTTAGTAGATGAAGTCTGGAGCCTTTGGAAACCCTCCCCCCTAAAAAAATTACCTGGTTTCGTTTGTTAGCAAATGTCAGAATCATTTAATGAGTTAAAGCTGGACAGATGGACTAAAGATCTCATTTGTTTGAGCATGCTTTTAGGTAAGCTTCACCATATGAAGCTTACCTAATTTTTAAATATAACCAAACACTAAAAAATGTTGTATAATATTTATGACCTATTTTTCGTACCTTAATATACCAGCAGCTGTGTTCAATTTGTTAACATTTACTAGTATAGATTAATGTAATTTTTGCAATTTTGCTAAGTAATAAATATCTTTAAGTGTGTAATTAGCATTTCATAAAGAATGAAATTCACTTCACTGGATTAGATTATTAAGTACATGACTTACTTGAGTTCCAGTAAGCTACCAGTGTACATTGTTTTAGCCAGAATAAGCAATCAGCAGGAATATTTATTTGTACCCAGAAGTAAAAATTACAATCCTCCTTTTTAATTTTTTATACGATTAGGTAGCTCTGTTTTCCATTTGATCTTCAAAGCAGCCTCATAAATGAGGTCATATTTTGTTCTTCATTTTAAAACACCATTCTTAAAAAAAAAAAAGGCAATTATGTTTAAAATATTTCTTTGCAGTTCAGGAGCAATTTAATGCAGTATTTTTAGTTCCGTTTTTGTAGGTTCCAAGCTTTGTGTCACTTATTGTTGTTCCCAATATTCCCACATAAATTTATTTTCATCAGATTTTGCCTTACTTGCCTTTTTTTTTCTTTTTATTTTTCTTTCCCACATCTTTACTACTGCTGGAAATAAATCAAAACAAAAATTCACTCACAAAATACAGCAAGAGACAATGAACCTCTATTCCATGTTTACAAAGTAATATCCTAATATTCATAGTGTGTTAAATTTGTTCTCATTCTTCTACCTGTTAATTTTGGTAATATTCACAAAAGATTTTGACACAGGAGAAAGTAATGAATATTGAGATTTGTGTTAGTTAATATATGCTAACATTGCAGAAGGCATTTATTTTCATATTTTATAAAATGGAAGGCATCTGTTGTTTCAGATTTCATTTGAAATTTTAATATAACTTCCATTTAGATTGACTGTTTCTCATTTATCTTGCACAATTTCATACTTCATCTTCCTCAAATGACTGTGGCAATTTGTCTTCAAGGTAATTTCTGTTATAATCCCATGTTTCTTCTTCTTGTTTTTCCCTTTTCTTTTGTTTGTTTTTTTTTTTTCTTTTTCCTGAGCGGTATGCTTCATAATTCTTCCAGTTAATATGTACCTGCTATTTTGGATTGGAAAGTCAAAACTTGAAAGAACTCTATTCTATATAGAAGCTACAGCAGATGCTCATACCTATACCCTGAAGGTATAGTTCCAGTTAAAAAAATCGATGAACAAAACTACTTGTTACTTATATTTTATATTCTATTGAACTGAAGAAAAGCTAGTATAGTAAAACTATAATCCTGGAAGCCTAAATTTTGTAATTTCTAGGAATTAATGCACATTTTCTGTTAGCTAGACAACTTCTTTAAAACTGAACTGTTATGAGTCTGTTTCCATTACTTATCTGACAGAGTATATTTAATTTTAATAGCAGAAAACTTTCCAGACATAAATAGAAAGTAATATTAAAATTTAATACAGCTTTCACTGGTAAAACCCACTTTAAAATTTTTTTTTTTCATCGTGATGCATTATTATTGTTATCACTTTCAGCCTTGTTCTTCCCTTCTTCCTGATCTTCTTAGCCTTTCTTGAAAGAAATATAGTCACTCAATTTGAGGCCAGCCTCTGCTATTCACAAATTCACCTCCTGGTTTTCTTCCACATAAGAATTAAGTGTTTCGGGACATATTCAATAAAGGGCAAACCCAAAAAGATACAGTGCTGACTCTATGCCAGTTCAACATATTACTCAGTCATTAGAGCACTCTTGAATCTTACTTAAATACTTTGACAAATTGAACATATTTTATTACACATTCCCTGCCTTCTGCTGTGAGTCACACACAGCCTTTCCTCTTGATGCTGTTCCATTTGATATTTGGTGACCTGAATGTAGAACAGTATTACACCATAGAGATGAGGTCACATAAGACAGTAACTTATTTTGATTCCTCTTCATACTTGGTTCAGAACAGAAACCTAAATTCAGTTCCTGTAATTTTTAAGAGAAAACTGACAGCAAGTTGTGCCGGGGCTCACAGTCTTCTGTCTCTGGATGGTCTCTGGACTGTCCCCAGACTTTCTCTGGACTGTCTCTGGACAGAGCTCCAGCAACTCACAGCAACCAGGAACAACTGCCTCTGCCTTCAGCTCCTCCCAGGGCTTGATTTATAGGGCTTGTGCCCACCCTGCAGCCACAGCTGTTTATAGAAGATTAATGAGCTCTTGGGGTGGAGGCAGTCTCAATTAGTAATTGGAACCATGTGGGTCCAGGTCTTAAATGAGAGTTTGGCTAGTGCATACCATCAGGGCGTCAGTACAGCAAGTAGTGATTTAATTTCATACTATGTGTGCAACCAACAAAATTCAAATTGAGAAAGGTTAATTCATGAGGAATAAAGCATGGATAGAACATATTTAGAGGAGTCCACCATGGTTTACTGTAGTAAGGCTTATTCTTAGTGAAGTGTTTTACATTGTTCCTATAACATCTTCATAGATAAGCTGGAAAAACATAGGTTAGATAAATGCGTGGTGAGGGGGATTGAGAAATGATTCAGTGGCCTTGGTCCAAAGGGTTGTGATCAGTGGTAGAGTCCAGCTGGAGGCAAGTGACCAGTTCTGTACTCTGTGGTCAGTGCTAGGACCAATGCTGTTTCACGTCTCGTTTATGGCCTGTATGCTGAGGCAGTCTGTATGCAGAGAAAGTTTTTATGATATGAAACTAGGAGTAGGAGCTAATGCACTAGAGAGTTGTCCTGTCATCAGAGGGACCACAACAGTCTGCAGAATTAAAGTGAGGAGAATCTCCTGAGGTTCAGCTAAAAGGCAAAAATCTGCACCTTGAGAGAAATTACTCCAGGCATTTGAATGTGCTAAGGACTGACTGGGGGTGAATGGATGGAAAGCAGCTCTGCTGAGGAAGACCTTGTATTTCTGATCAACAGCAACTTGACAATGGGCCAATAATGGTCCCTTGTGTCAAAAAAAGCCAATAGAATCCTAAGCTATATTAGGCAGAGCATTTCCAGTGAGTCAAGGGAAGTGATCCTTCCCCTCTGCTCAGGCAAGGTCACAGCTAGACTGCTGTGTCCAGTTCGAGGTGCTCCAGCACAAAAAAGATATGGATATACTGGAAAAATCCAGAAGTAGTCCACAAAGATGGTTAAGAGATTGGAACACCATGGACAGCCTCACCCAGCCTGGACACAGACAGGGTTGGCAGATAGAGAGCTCTTTCTCAGTTCTGTGTGTGGTGGAGCAATTTGTCTGGTTAATTCCAGACATAATAAACAATACATATTCTACCTAGTTATGGAAACCCCTCCAGAGGTCAACATACAATTTCTTCAAAAGAAATGTGGCATTCAGCAAGATGAGATAGAGTAACAATAGGTCTGTGGTGCCCTTTACTGTGAGATTAACCAGTCACTGAAAGAGCTTGCCCACAAAGGCTGTGGAACCCCATCCTTGGTGAAATTCAAGAAGGGAGGGTTGGACCAAATGGCCTTTCAACTTTAACTATTCTGTGGACTTTCATATGAGGAAGGGCTGAGGCAGTTGAGATGTAATAGTAGCTTTCTAAAGAATTTCTCTCTTTTTTATTAACTAATCGTTCAACAAGTCTTCATATTCAAGATTTGCATATTCCAAATTCAAAAAATGTTAATATTCAAAAGATTTGTTTTGGTTTTTTTTTTTGTTTTAAATTCCAAAGACAAGCATTCAGTTACAAAAAAAAAAAAAAACAAAACCCCAAACAAACAAGTTTGCAAATGTCTGGTTTCTTCCACTTCTGAGACATAAAGCATACTTTCAGTGTCCTGAGGGGTATTCATTACCCTCCCCTTAAAACAGCAGAAATAGATATTTGAAGTAAAACTCAAAATTTCCTATTCTTAGAAGGTTTTCAAACTATGTAATTCCCACCTTCTAGATAACTACATTATTCTGGTCTTATGCTTTCCTGCATAAAAAAAAAAAATAATTTCAGTCAGAAGAGAAGTGTTCAAACTTTCTTTATACATTTCTCAGACATCATTTTCAATCATTTCCTACATCTTGCCACTTCTAAATTTGGTAAAAATACATTTGTCTACAGTCATACTTTCTCAACTTAAAAAACTAAAACTTACATTTCAGCAGACAGTTTAACAGCCTTCTGTTCTACATATGATAATCTTTAAGATAAACATAATAACAAAATTTGACTTTTGTGTAACAGGATCACACTTGTCTTGGTTCAGTTTATCACTCGTGATATTTTTTGAGCATTTTCTCCAGTCAGTTATTTCCCATTTCCTAGTTGTGACTTTGATATTTCTTGATTGAACACAGAACTTTGCCCATGCCTTTACTGGATTTAATTGATTGGTGATTATTGATCAATAATAATTATTGATAATTAAAGTTTTTAAATCATTCCTCCAATTTAATCAAGATAGTTTAAATTCTAGTTTTGTCCTCAGAAACTGCAATAATTTCCAGCTCTGACAGCAAATAGATTTTCTATGTACCCATTTTATTGTGTTATCTAAATAATTCAAACAATTATTTAATTGAACCTGCTAGATGTACTGTACTCCATGTGGAATGTTCTGCTAGTTTCCCTCTGAGACACTGTTAACTCCTCTTCAAAGTACATGTTTTAAGTGAGCTGTACAGTCATGTTAGTGCTGTAATTTTCTAATCCAAGCTTAGATTTCCTAAGTCTAATTATGAAGATGCCGTGAAAAACAAAAATATCAACCAAATCAAGTAAGTTACATTTTTTGTTTTTCCTCCTAACAACTAAACCAGAAATTTTGTTGAAGCAAGACTTAAAATTGTTTGGCTTGATTTGTTCTTCACAAATATATAAGTATTACTACAACACTAAACCAGCCCAATCTAGTCTCAGGATCTTACAGTGACAACAGCCCCGTAAGCACGAAACAGATGCATGATCTCTGCTTTATGATATTTATGAGTTAGATATAGTACAGAAGATAACAGGTGCACTCAGACCTGAGAATACTCAGAAATAATAAGACAGTGTTGGTCAATGAGAGAAGGAATGATCTGTGTGCAATAGCAGTCTAAAATTTTTTTTTTCTGGTTATGGATATATATTCATTTTTATAATACATGTTCTTGCTTTTATTCCAAAATATCTGCATATATTTTTTTAGTCTTTTTTTTTTAACTTAAACATACTCCCAGATCTTTGCAGCCCAAAAATATGCTGCCAAAATTATTTATCTTCTCTGTCATTCTGCCCACCTCCCTCCCCATACCATTTGAAACATGTCAGTAATTTCCCATTATGCTCCAAGTCAAATTCATATCAGTTACATGGTTAGCTTACTCCACATTTCTTAACACCTTGTCTTTACTTCCCACAATGCTACTCAAAGGATGGCAGCCTTTTTTGCATCTCTACATTTCTATAACAAATGTTACTTGACAGGATCTAGATTTCTAAATATATATGGAAAAAAAAGTCAAAAAGTTAAGTACTTGTCCTCAGAAGAATGATCCAAACTGCCTAAATTTTTTTATGTATTTAGTGGAAAAGGGCTGCAGCTCCTTTGTGCCTCCAAAGGATATTATTTAGATTTTCTGCTTTCCTTTGTGCTTCCAAAGGATATTATTTAGAGTTCTGCTTTTCTTGTATTTCTTTGAAATCCTGCTCACCAATATGGGGAGAATTTTGAATGACTGAATTTATTTTCTAGTGATCGAATATAAATAGTTTTAGTGGTTTAACACTAATAGAAAGCTAAGCACCACAGAGCACCTCATTCATTCCCCCTTGATGGGATGAAGGAGAGAATCAGAAGAGTAAAAGTGAGAAAAAAAGAGGCTCAAGATAAAGACAGTTTAATAGGTAATGCAATAGCTGCACACATGAACAATGCAAAGCAAGGAATTAATTCATCACTTCCCAGGCAGGCAGGCAGGTGCTCAGCCATTTCCAAGAAGCCTTATTGCTCCAAACATCCCCTTCTTCCTTCTTCTTTCACCAGCTTTTATTGCTGAGCATGATGTCTTATGGTATGACCACCCTTTGGTCAGGTGGGGTCACCTGTCCCATCTGTGTCCTCTACCAATTTCTTGTGCACTGCCAGCCTCCTTGCTGGTGGGGTGTTGTGAGAAGCAGAGAAGGCCTTGAAACTGAGCACTGCTTAGCAATAAAAAAAATGTGAGTGTGTTATCAACACTGTTTTGACCACCAATCCGAAGCCTAGCAACACACAAGCTTCTATGAAGAAAATTAACTTTATCCCAGCCAAAACCATTAGACTGCTCTATCATCTGTTAACCTTCAAACTGTGTGCAGAAGTTAAAGTCAAATTATTTCCCATTTCTTCCTTCTCCATTTTTCGTATAATTCTTCCTAAAGGAGAAATCACATTTAAAAACTTTATGGTTTATATATTCTTTCCTAATATGAAAGCTTCTAAGCCTTGTCTCCAGAATCCTGAGCAAGGCATCTAGTCTCTTGGCTCATAGAAGACCAGAATCCGCTTTCATATGGATTTGAATGCAAACATAGTCCAAATTGTTCCTATTATTCAGATTCTTTATGGACTTCTTCTCTTTCATAATTATGATCATTGAATAATGTGTACATTCAGTACTGGAAGCACTTTACATGTGGATTTGGAGACTGTGTTTTTTTCTTTCTGCTCCTCAGACAATTATGAAGAAGCCAGGGAAGGAAAGCACTTGAAGTGGTAATGGAGGCAAATGGAAATGAGTTTATCCTGCTAAAGCATAGTAGAACTGGGAAAGACTTCTGAAATTTTATAATTTTTACTCTCATGTCTTACTTTACACCAGAGATTTCTATGTCAGTTCTTTATTAATTGGATTGTGTTCAGAGAAGGGCCACAAAGATGATCAGAGGACTGGAGCACTTCTCCTATACAGACAGGCTGAGAGAGTTGGCAATGTTCACTGTGGAGAAGCAAAGGCTTAGAGGGGACTTTCTAGTGACTTCCCAGTACTTAAAAGCAACTGAAAGAAAGATGGAGATGAATTTTTATAAGGCCTTGAAGTGATAGGACAAGGGGTGATGGTTTTAAACTTGAAGAAGGTAGACTTAAATTATATGTTTGCTGGAAGGTTTTTACTGTGGGAGTGGTGAGGCACTGGAACATGTTGCCCAGAGAAGTTGTGGATGCCCCATCTCTGTTAGCACTCAAGGCCAAGTTGGATGGGACTCTGAGCAGCCTGGTCTGGGGGAAAGCGTCTCTGCTCATGGCTTTTAGGTACATGCCTTAATTACAATAATTATTTGCTCAGATTGACCCTTAAGAACAGTTTCATGGGGAATACCATTTTTTCTGTGTTGTAGTGATGATGTCAAACTTGCCTAAAACAAACAAAACCAAAGAAAAATGTATGAATTATAATGAATTATGAAATGCTAAAATATTTTGCTAAGCTATGTCTAAAATGTCAAACAAAAGATGGTCTACAAGAAAAACTCTGACCCTGAGGCTAAATAGCTCTGCATGGCTTGCATCCACTCAATGAAGAAGTACCTCTAAATCAGGTTTGTTCTGGAGAGTTAGTTGGAGATTTACTGAAGCCAGGCAAGGATTGAGATAATTGTGGATAAGAAGGTGTCTGAGTTCCTGAACTCACCCCTTGAACCTCTACTTACGAGCAGAACTGAAGCATCATTTTATACAGTAA
This sequence comes from Aleadryas rufinucha, assembly GCA_013397815.1. Taxonomy (NCBI): domain Eukaryota; kingdom Metazoa; phylum Chordata; class Aves; order Passeriformes; genus Aleadryas; species Aleadryas rufinucha. Next base: position 162,981 of record VZTH01012303.1, read on the forward strand.
AAATATGAATAATAAGAGTATTAACCTGGAAAAAGCTCTACTAATGTAGTGAACTTGTCTTTTTTTTTTCCATAGAAGTATTTTATGTATAAGAAAATGGAAAAAAAAATCTTATTCATGAAAGTTTGAGATTTTTCCTCTTTCTTTGAACAAGGGGTCTCTAAAGAGCATTTCTGTTACTTTTTCTTGAAGACTCTTAACTGTTCTGTCAAGTGCCCTTGGTATCCCTTCCAGCAAACACACCATGAGGAACTGTCTCAGGATGGGGACTACAGGTATGACATTTCTTTGTGAAGTTAGCTCCATATATATAGTTGAATGTCAGAGACAGATGGTATTTCACAACACTGTAAGTTAGGAGTATGTGGAAAGGCTACACCTTCTCATTTTGTTTCAAATAGAGGGCTCCTTGGCTTCTGCATTTCCTTTCCATATTTCAGGTTCAAGTACACCAAAGTCCAATGTCTTGCTCAAAGCAGTTCAGGACTTTATTCAGTCGAACCTTTAAAATGCCCAAGATTTATTTATATTTTTTAGGCAAGTGGTTAATTTATGGGCAATTTTTGAAGATTCTTGTTGTGTACTGATGTGCAATGATTGCTGTGACTATATTTCATTTTCTACCCGTGTACAATTCTGGCCTCCTTTTCAGGAGGATATTTTCACCAGGTTATAAGTACTGTGAGGAAATTGAATTTGTATTTATAGCAATATGGACACAAGATTCCTAAATCTTATTAAAACCTACCAAAAAAGTACAGGAAATACCATCTCCATTCTGGACTTCAAAGCCTATCAAATTGACCTCTATGTATTTCAAATCCTAGAGTGTGATGAATGCCATTGAACCTGTGGCTGCATTGTGGCTGTAGGGAATCTCATAAAATAACTATTGTGACGGCCTGACACATCCAGAATATATCCATCTTACCCAGGTAAGAGGTGCCAGAAACATCTAATATTAATTTAAATGTTTTGGAATCTACAGTATTAAAGAAGGTAGGGTAATTTTTTTTTTCCATTTAACTTAACTGAGATTTAATGGATATGCTAGGCTGTAGTATCATCTAGATTCCTAAACACAATTATTCTCGTTTTTAAGTATGACAATATTTAAATATATTTATTAGGAACTTTTTTGGTTGCTAGGGTTACAGTATCTGAAAATGTCCCAGTCTAAAGCAGACTGATCATTTCTGTAAAATGTTCCATATGAAAAAATTATTTTCTGCCTAGTCTGCGTCAGGTCAGCTCACGTCCTTAAGCTGTGCAAGGGATTGTTAAAATAGTGTGATTAAGTCTTTGTTCACACTGGAAAGTAGTGCAGTGTGATAGACATAAATACTCCCTGTTGGAGGAAGGAAATGAGTTGCCATAAGGTTCTCACTCCTTCAGCAAAGATGTGGCTGATAAAATGCAATATATGAACCCACCCAGAATCCAGTCTTCTTCTTAGTTTGGAGGTTGTGGTGATGGTGTTAGAGATCATCTTTTCAGTAAATTTTCAACGGAATCATTCAGATGCATAGTAATTATTTCTTTTCTGACTAGGAAGTGGGAGTTTCAAACCCATAGTGGTTTTCAGTTTAGAACCTGTTTCACGAAAGTACCTTCTCTCTAGGTTCACTGTTCATCATTCACCTTGAAATTTTAATACTGTCTATGTAAGACTATATGTTTCATAGGAGCTGGAGAAGAACAATGGAAATTGTAATGATAACCTAAATATGCTGATGTAGGAAAAGAGCCTGAAGTTCGGTCCCTGCTTATTTTATTTAACAGTTGTAGATCCTTCTTAGCACTGGTAGCTAAATTTGCTGAAGCCTTAGATGGTGAACTTTCACCTAGATATGTTATTATTTACTTACTTAAGTAGAAGAAGGCCCCAGAGCTGGTTCAAGTCAGAAGTTAAGGAAGTTAAAATCATCAGCAGAAGCTACAACTTTTAAGAGATAAGAAAAGTAACACCCCACCTAGGGATGATTAAAGGACCCAATGAAGAGAGGGAGGACTCTTGACTCCAGTATTACTACTGGTCCAAATTCTTGCGTGAAGGGTGGGGAACTTCGGTTTAAGGGTATATTTGCTGATGTATTTCTTTGTTCACGGTCTCTCTGGAGGCAGACAGCTCAAGCTGTAATGCCTCTAATAAATTTTTAAAATGTGTTTTTATAGATGAATCTATCTTTCAGCTTATTGATTCAGTGGAAACCTAGGATAGTTTAGAGATTCATGCCAGTTGTGGTGGCTGTCATGTGTAACTTCCATAGTATAATGTTGGTCTAATGTAAGACAAAAAAAGTTCAGTCCCAGAACCGGAGCAGCTCACCCTTTCCCTTTCCCTACTTCAGCTGAGTTTTTTATTCTCCTAGTTTCTTCCTTTTTTTTTTTCCCTCTCCCCCCCCCCCCCCCCCCTTTTTTTTTCCCTAGCTATGTACATGTACTCCTCAAAACTGGGCAAGAAACAGATGCACATTGTTCTGAAAATCTGGGTTTCTGACCATGTGTGTGTAACTAAAACCTAGCCATGTCAATAGACAGGTAAATCTTGAAAGTATTTTGTAAGATTTAGTAATATTCTTTGCAGATTCTGGCCTGCAGTGAGTTTTGTAGAATAGTATCTGTAAAAAAAAGGCCTTAACATAGCTCATTCTAAATTGATGTATTTTTCTAAAAGTAAATATGAGAATTAAAAAAAAAAAAATCAAGAATATGACCATCCTAGGTAGCTCAGGAAGTCTCAGGACTTGCAACTTTATCAAACAAAGGAACTTCACGTTTCTGAATGCATTCTGTACTAAATTCTGTATACTGAGACATGGAAAAATCAATGATAATGAACATTTTATGCAAAATTTTACATTCTTATCAGTAATGACCACAGGACTAAATTTTAGAAAAGAAGAACCCTACTAACATTAAAAAAAAAATTTCTAGTAATGAACATATGAATGTAATATCATGTTGCAAAGTTTTTGCAAGTGCTTTTCAAACATTTACATAGTCCATTTGTTATGAATGATACTGCTGGTTTGAATTAAAGTTAATGTAGTTGCAACCTGTAATTTACAGACTTTATAGATTCCCAGAGTTTAATGGGAAAAGGACAATCAGAACTTACAGCTGAGCCTCCTATACACCACTGTCAGCGGCTTTAGTTATGCAAGTGACTATGTGCAACGTTCGCAAAGTAGAAAGTGACTAATTCTTTCAGATGCATTTTAGGGAATACTGATGAAATTAAAATATTCTCTAAATATTTGACCAGGTAAGGAGAGCACTGAATAATTAACATGGAGTAGTAAATGGTATAATTACCAGGGAGATCCTCAACAGTCTCACTGACAGCCAGGTAGATTTTCTTTGCCCATGCTATGCAACATCCATTTTTATATTTCTTTGATATCACTAATCTGCGTTTGGTGATAGATTGATATTTTTACTTGTTATCACTTGAATGAGTCTATGTAAATTTAGGTGAAAATTTGATTAGGTTTAGAAAATCCTGCAATGCATACTGATTGCAGTTATTTTTTAATAATTTGTCTGATAAATTTTCAAACACTTGTGAAGTTTGGATTACAATAATTCACAGAAAGTTATTGACTTTTTGTCTCTTAATGTAAAAAGTGTTCTATCAACAGAATATTAGGAACATATATTGCAAATTGCATACTGCAGTGTATCAAATGCCATATAACCAGCCCGTCAAAAGAGGAGGGTAACAAACCTGTTGAGAGGGCTGGAAGTAATGTCCCACAAAGAGTGGTTGAGGGCTCTGTGTTTGTCTAATTTGGAGAAAAGCAGGCTGACACATGACTTCACTGATCTCTACAGTTTCCTGAGGAGGGGAAGTGGAGAGGGAAGTACTTACCTCTTCTCTCTGTGATCCAGTGACATGACAGTTCAAAGCTGCATCAGGGGAGAGTCAGACTAGCTGTTAGGAAACATTTCTTTACTAAGGGGGTAGTCAAATCCTGGAACAGGCTTTCTAGAGAGGTGGTCGACACCCCAACTCTGTCAGTGTTAAACAGACATTTGGACAATGCCCATAGCAACATGATTTAACTTGTTGTCAGTCCTGAACTCTTCAAGAAGTTGGGCTAGATGATCACTGCAGGTCCCTCTCAACCAAAACAATCTCTCCTTCTCTCCCTCCCCCTCTTGTCATCCTTTTTAGATTTCACCTACTGATTTCAGACCATTTCTTCATACTACTAAGGTAATTTTGAATTCAAAAACTACACTTCAGGGAGCTTGCACTCCCTACTGTTTCAGGTCATTTGGAAATTTTTAANTGGTCGACACCCCAATTCTGTCAGTGTTAAACAGACATTTGGACAATGCCCATAGCAACATGATTTAACTTGTTGTCAGTCCTGAACTCTTCAAGAAGTTGGGCTAGATGATCACTGCAGGTCCCTCTCAACCAAAACAATCTCTCCTTCTCTCCCTCCCCCTCTTGTCATCCTTTTTAGATTTCACCTACTGATTTCAGACCATTTCTTCATACTACTAAGGTAATTTTGAATTCAAAAACTACACTTCAGGGAGCTTGCACTCCCTACTGTTTCAGGTCATTTGGAAATTTTTAAGTGCACTCTAGCTCTATCAAAGCTACAGCTGAAAATACTGAGCAAAATAAATTCCAGCACAGGTCCCTGTGAATCCCCACTAGAAAGACAGTCTGATAACCTAAATGTAAAGTTATTTTCTTGATTATAAATCTACCTTCTTGGTTATTTTACCTTCTTCAGCAGTATTTTTTTATGAAAATGTCATTTAAACTGAAGTTCCACTAGTCAAAGTGAATCAGTTTTATTACTTCTTTTATGAACTCTGCCAGGTTTTCTATGAAAAGACTAAATTAAATTAGCTTGACACAGTCAATTCTTGACAAATCCCAACTTGATGATTCCTGACAACTCTATTTTTATCCTCTCTGTATATTTTTATCAAATTTAGATATTTAACTGAATATTCATAGCCTTTTTCTCATTTTCTGCAGTGTTGAAGCTAAAGAAACTTGTTATTAATTAATTACTGAGTCCCCTTTTTCTCACTTTTAATTATAGCTTTAATGCTTCTCCTAAACCTCTTACAAGAGAAGAGCTGAGCTATCATCACTGGTGGTTAAAACAATATTTTAGTTAGGTCTTTACATGCCTCAGCTTCACCAAGACATCTTACAGTCTAATTTAAGTAGTAATTTCTTCTTGCCTTATTCTGGTCTATGCTACTATCCTACTGACCAGTCACAACTCAACTCTTATGTTCTAGAGATCAGAACATAATAACTGATTCATTGACCTTTTCTGTATCATGTATTTTTTTTAAAGTACTTCACAGTTAATTAAGGTACTTGTAATTTATTTTATCTTTTTCTCTGCTTACATTCTTCTATTTATTTTATTCTCCCTAAGCTGTAACTCATCTTTCAAATGCTAAGCTTCTTATGTGCTTGTTTGATACTTTAAATTTATTTATTTATTTAGTGTAGCCCTATTTTATTTTTCTACGACTACATTTTATATTCAGACTATTAAAAGAGTTTGTAGCATAGAAGTTTCTTACCACATTTCCTAACTTTGTTTACCACTAAGAAAAATCTACTGCATTTTCTTTTGAGTCATCTTTAGCTTTTCTTTTATTTGGACGTAAGCCAAGGAAAAAGTTATTTGTGTGATGCAAGAAGAATTAGCATTACTGAATAACTACTATGCATCTCCATGACCTTGGTTGTCCTTGATAATAATCAGGCAAAGCAACCAAGTGTTCAGAGAATGAAAGAATAAGAGACTTACCATAAGGGATGATGATTAGAATTCAGAAAATATGAAGGAGCTGTCATGTTGAAAAAATACATTTATATTCATTCAGTGGTATGTTTTTAATAATTCTTTACATTCAGAATTATTTTTCCAGTAATATTTTAAATTCCAGTAGGAATTTCACATCATTATCTATTTTGTATTCCACCCTTAAAACCTCATATGAAACAGCGGTAGTTCATATACATAATTTTTTTATGTTCTCTGGCATACACTTATATGCCTATCCCATTTTACTGATATTTCTACAAGGCAAAGTGTGTTCCAGCACAAATTATAAAGGCATACCCTGTTGTATAGTGGTAGCTTTATAGGTTTTTGGCTTGTGCTTCCAAGTCAGCAAATGGTTGTTGCAATACGCAGTTATGTTTTCTATTGTTTTGAAGAGCATAGTTGTATTATGATTTAGCTCATTCATCACATCTCTGCTTTTTAGTTACTTTTTGGCTTTGAATTCAGGTGGTTTTTATAATCTCTTTGCAACAGGGCAGTCAACTCTCGAAGGCGGGGAACCATCTTTAAAATGCCTCATTATAGTCTAGAATTCACACTGTCAACTGAACATGTCTCCAGACTACTGATGGTGCTGATCAGAGCACCATTGACTCTGAAAGGCAATTTCAGTGCCTTTTTCATGTCTGAACTCTAGAAAAGTGGAATTTGGATGTATAGATATGAAGCTGAATAAGTTTCTTCTTTGCTGCTGCCTTAGAAAGCAGCATATTTTTAATGACATTATTATAATACCATTTTCTGGGACTCTAATACCGTGAATGGATGAGACAATAGGTTGGCACAGCAGTGTTTCCATCTCCTACATAATTAAATGAACCATAACAATCTAGTGATGTTCTAATTTTGTTTGGCTTTGAAACTCACAGTACAGAATAGGTTCCTCTGTTCAATCTTTTACTTGTGTGATGAATTTCTAGGTGAAGTTGTTGGACCTCTACTTTTCACATCTTTCCTTCTTACCTTCCCTCATCTCAGAAATATGTTTAAACTTTCTAGGTAATAAAATACTATTTACACAAACTTGGTAGAGTGCCCAGATTTTATGCAGGTCCCGTATGTTTTCTTGTGCATGTATATGACAAAGAAATAAAAATTCTTAAAAAGCTGTATACTCACTTAGATGGAACTTTATACATTAAAAATGTGTAGATTCTTTTACATATAATTTTTACCCTCCTGATTTGAAAGCAAAAAGATTTTTATAAAAACCCAAGCAAACCAAACCCAAACCTCTATTTTTTTTTACTTCAGGTTAGAAATTACTTCTAAGTAATTTTGAATTACACAAAAATTGTAAAGAGATGGCAAGAAAAGTTATTGTGTTAGATGTTTCAACAAGAAAAATACAGAATTTAGTGTAATAAGCCACTTCACACGGAGAAAGCTATTAAAGCAAATGGAAAAGATCTTAGACTTGCTAGCAGCCAAAAGCTTACTTTAAGTAAGTGCTCTTCAAATATAATAGTTTCAAGTGATCTGAAAAATAGGAAAAATAAGAACTGGTTTTGTTCTTGAAGACTGAGCAAAATATTAAATCCAGAACAAAGATACTTTCCAGAAAATAAAATAAATTGTAAAACAGAAAAAAAAAGCAGTGTTCATTTCAAATTTCACTTGAGTTGGAAAGAGGTTGGAAATAAAGCAGTTTTCTTTGTTTTAAGCATTAGGATAAGGTATTTGTATATTTTTTTTTAATTCCAGATTTATTTACAGATGAGTAGCTTAAGTATGCTAATGAAAACTGATGCTGGAACACATCTCTAAGTTCAACTCTGTGGAAAAATAACAATGCAATTATCACATACAATCAAAAAGACAAAACCCACATTCTTAAAAATTCTGTATGAATATAAATTATATTTTATATAACATTGAAATTGAATTTCTTATTCATGTAATTAACTATATATATTGTATAACTTTGACTTGTTTATTAGTTGATTTGTATAAAAATATGTAGCATATATATATTTTTCCTGGAGTAAGGAAAAATCACCATTTGTAGGGAATTGAGGCATTCCTATTCCTCTTAAAAATACAATTTTTATTTAAAAATATATAAGCATTTAGATGGTTAGTCCAAGTTCCATCTTCCTGTCTCATCCAAATCAGTATGTATATTCCCTTCAGAAAAAATTGCTCCGGAGTAAACCAATTAAGATTTAACCAAGAAAGTCACAGAATTAGATATTTTCAATTAATTAACAAGGGTATTAATTTTAAGTCACACTTTTTTTTTTTTTTTGGTCACTTTTGACTGTGTATTTTCATTTGTCCCATTCAATAAGAACAACTGTCTATAGTAGTAGTAGTAGTAGTAGTAGTAGTAGTAGTAGTAGTAATAGTAGTAGTAGTAGTAGTAGTAGTAGTATATTTCTCTTAGGCTGTGAACTAATGTGGGCAATATCAAAGCTACTAAGACTCCTTCACTATGTGAAACATTTTAAGTATAGTACTAAACTCATTAGTTTCTATGGAAACAATTGCTGGTTTATAGGACATAACAGACTATGTATTTACAGAAACACCAGAAATTAATGTAGAAGAGTATGAACTTGACAGATTCAGAAAGGGCACCCTAGTCAGAAAGATGCTGGAACATCTTTTTATATCAGAAAAAATGTACATCACAGTCATGGTTAGATGAGTTGGCAGACAAAGAAGGCTGAAAGAATAAAAGAAGATGTGGAACAACTCAAGCTTAGAGATTTGTAGTGATCACTATTAGGTTAATATTTCACAAAACTGAAGCACCTGTTTAGTTCCTCTTTAAACTATGGAAAGTGAATTCTTATATTAATTCATCAGATATTATACAGAAAATAGCAGTCCAGTGTCTAAAAATTATAATTCTGGCAGTCAGAACAGTATTCACAAAAGTGAGATTTCTTACCGAAATACGTTCTTTTGCACATTCATTTGCTCATTTACACCTGTCTTTCCCTTTAGAACCATCCCATGTTTTTATATAGCTTCATGATTGGAGCACTTAATTCAAAAATAGAGAGCAAGGTTCCAGGTTCTTCTCCTGAGGTGAAACCCCAGAAATAGTTTTCAGGAATATCCCCTCAGAATGTAGGAGCTTTTGTTCTGAACCATCAAACTGAGATGGATTCACTAATCAGGAGTTATTCTCCTTGAGTAAATAGCTTAAACATTAAGCTGTTGTGAAAGTGTATACTACCATTCATTCCACTTCATGTTAAGGAAAATTTCTATACCTGCAGGGAAATTCCTGCTCAGTTGTTTATTTGAAAGTCAATGATGTCAGCGGGATTGGATGTGCATACTGTATTGAGTCTCTCAGGGAGTGTAGATGAGATGGGTATCTTTCTGTTTAAAGCAGTCTGAGATTTACAGTCAAGATATTTCCAAATCTCCTGAGATGGTAGTGCTTTTCAACTTAAGTTGCGGCAAAACCATGTGCAAAGTACATTTCTGCCAAAAAAAAAAAAAATTACCAACACAAAACCTCGTAGACAGTTTCAATCTTATTTAAAACCTCATAAGTACTCATTCTAAACATTATTTTCCCTGCAGATGAAAAAGACTGCTTATGTAGATGAAATTGAATTTGTTCCTATGGTCACAGGTATTTTGACAAAACAATTCATGCAGCACATAGAGTAATCAGTTTATCTAACCTAAAATCTATTCAAAATTAATAGAGTAAAATGTTTTTAATATTTTATTATTTTCTGGTTTAGTTATCTTATTGTTGTGATACAGTTATGCTTCTTAATTGTATTCCATAGTTAATTTTATTAGCTAAATGCAAATAAGGTTATTTTGAAATTTCTGCCCTAATTCCTGTTGTGTTATAAATAGTTTTCTTAAAACCCTTTTCTTCTTCTTAATATTTTACTTTTTTTCTTTAAATCTTGAAAGGAACTGAATTATTTATACATTGCTTAAAATACGGTATATCTTTTCTATTTCTTTGTTTGAAGCTGAATCCTTTTGGTATCTCAGTTTAGTTATCTTGATGCAACATGTGTAAATAAATAACAATGCTGGGCCAACACCCAGAAATATACATTGAGAAAAACAGACGATCAGCTCTTCTTAACCACATCTCATTATTTTCCAACTTGCCATGGGAGTTGCTGTGGTGTTCACTGTAGTTTTCCCTACTGGTTTTATGCTACCAAGTTTTATTTTCAGGTCAGACAATGAAAGCATTAGGCAGTAATTTCTCATGCAGATCTCTTATAGCACTCAGAAATGGTATAATAATTTTGCATTTCATAAGAATATTAGAAGATATGATTAATTTATGATAAATTTTCAAAAATGGGAGCCTAAAATTATAATAAAAAAACCATTTTGAAATCAAAATACACAGGCTGTCATTAAAGCACGTAAACACTTCACTGGTTCGTATTCATGTGAATCTGGATCCAATATCGATGATTCCATTCCCACTTTAACAGTACAAAAGTGCAGGTAAAGGGAACTTCCTCTTTAACCTGCTAGTTTCCTTCTTCTACTCTTAGCATCTGTGCAGCTGCTTCACAAACTAGATCTGTAAGTATGTGATTTCTGAGAATTTACTATTCTATTTTATTTTATTTTATTTTATTTTATTTTATAGTTTTGTTTAGATAAGTTTTGTTAATTTGTTATTGCATTAATTTTTGAAACAAATTCCCTAGCTCCAAGAAAAAGCAAGGTAAAACAAGGGTGGATTGAAGAACAGTTGTCAGTTATGCCCTATTTAGGAGAGCAGGCAACTGCAGCATAATTCAAGTACATTTATTCTTAGGGAAGAATCTTGGTCTCATTAGCCATAGAAACCAAGGAGTAATTATTTGTAATTGCTTCACGGATCAATCCCACCTTCATGTTCTAGCAAGTAGAACATTGAACAATTAAGTGAAGCATAAGTCTTACTTCATGCTTTAGCTGTGTGAATTTTTTTCTACTAGAGCAGGATACAACATTTAAAATGACACGAAAAAGGAATTTTCTAGAAACAAATATGTACAAGAGTCAGAGACAAGAGATTAAATAGGAGGAAAAATTCTTCAGCAGATGGAGCAAGCATAGCTTTAACTTTTTAGGTTTTGTTAATGACAAACAGGGATTCAGATATCTCTCTTCCTCTTACCATTTTTCTTTTAGATAAGGAAGTGCTACTCCGGCATTCAGAGTTTTAGTCTCTGTGTTTGTTTTTCCAACTCACTTTTGAAATTGAAGAAAGGGTAGAAAAACCTGACATTTTCAGAAGAAAGTGGATTTGTTTTTGTAATATTGCAGAAATCAAAACTGAAGTATCCCGAATTCAAAATTCCTCAAATTAATAGGGCTACAGCAGCCTCAAGCTCATTAGTCATTAGAAACCCTACTTCTGTGTGTACTCTTCTCCTACAAACATTAATTCTCCTGGGCAAAAAATTAGGTTGACTCATCCTCAATGTTCACTGTAATTTAATATGAATAGACTATTTGTCTAATATACCAAATTCTATCAGCCTTCAGGATCTCTTCTCTTTTAAAGATGGCTTTCCTCATTTCTCTAAATCACTATGATGCATTCCTTCTTCTTTTTATATCTTTAGCTCATAACTTCCATTCCACAGTCATGCCCAAATATTTCATATTCCCTCTCTCTCCCAATGTTTCCTACAGCATGTTCTTATACATTGGGATGCTTCTCTTTAAAAGAAGAAAGTTTTATGTATTTTTCATGGAGGAAAACTTCATCTTTCCAGATTGCAACAGTTTTCATCAGTTGCTGGTCTCTGGTTCAGACAAAGGTACATTCCTGTCACTAGCTGCAGACATAGGACAGAGGCTAAAACAATCTGAATACTTTTTAAAAGTTGGATAATTACTGAATGTAGGAAAAATCTTAAAAGCTGGAAGTGAGAGTTTTATTCAGAAACTGTGTCATTTATCACATCTCACAGCAGCTACACATATATGCTGCAAATATCTATAGCCGATCTAATAGATATATATTTTTTTTCCACTCAATGGCTATGTGTTTTAAATAAATCATATTAATACATTTATAAAAATGTAGAACACATTAAAAAATGTGTAATAACTATGCACAGCAAGATGTGTTATTTTTCATATAAAGAAGGATCACACAAATTATTTTAGGCTTGTAGTCCTAATTCCTTAAATTTCTTTTTGCTATTGTTTTCTGGTACTTGATGTTTTGCTTCCTTTTGTTATTAAAGTGTCATCCATGTTGAAATTATTTATGAACTTGTTGTTCTGAGATGATTTTGGTTCCTGACCCTTCAAACTGTTTCTTGTTTGTCTTAAGTCTGGTGGTGGTAGTCAAGTAAATAATCCCTTTATTTAAACAAAAATTTAGAAACTAAAGGTTGACATTACATCATCCTGAAACAAATATAATTGCTCAAGAATAACAATCAGACATAGTTTCTCTATATGCAAGATGAAAAGAGCATTAAAGTTGAAAAATCAACTGCTGAATGATTTAAATGCCTATATTAAAAAATGCCTATATTATTTCCCAGGTAATTTAATACAGATTCACTTTAAAATTATTTATTGCTCAGTCTTTAGAACAGTGCTGCTATGGTACTGTTCTACTGCACTGTCATCACAATACTTCTAGGTGTCTTGTGAGCACTTTCTTCTCAAGAAAATTGATGTAGAAGTTTAAGAACATGAAGAGTTCTTGAGATCTGAATCCCTCCTTCACAGTGCCAGGTACCTATCTAATAATTTGCTTTAAACACAGAGGTATTCCATCACTAACTATTCTTGTAGGTATGTCCTCCTCAGACAATAATCTAGTGTGCCCAAGTACTTGGGCTGTAAGGCGAGGTCAGTGCTGCTTTCAGTATTTTGAAAGAAAATTGTAATCCAGTGATGAGATTTGTTTTGGGATTAGGGACCTAGAATTAGTGTTCATGTAAATTCATGTAAATGCATGCAATACATGTAAAGACACCTAAGTCTGTGCATTCTTATTGTAGTCACTGTAGATTCAGTAAACACAGTTATTGAATCAGAAAAGTAATTTCATGTGAAAATTTAAGGCTTGACTCAGTTGCTTCTATGTAGGATGTAGTTTGAGATACCCTTTGGCAACTTACCTTACAGTCAGCTGAGGCTTCAGGAGCATGATGATTTTCTAAAGAATATCTGCCAGATCAGGAGAGATTTCTCAGATACTCCAGGGCAGCTCAAAATGTCAATACATATTCAGGAAGTTTAATCCTTCCCCTAATAGCTGTTAGTCTGATCAGTCTGTAAATATTTTCTACTGCATAGATTGTCAGCCCAACTTCAGAGTAGGTTGTAGAATTTTCAATCCTCATTTCAGAGAAGTGGTAGTGACAGAGACACACAAAATAATTCTGTGTTTCCTGTGCATTAATAAGCCGAATAGTAATAATAATAATAATAATAATAATAATAATAATAATTTAACTCTATTACTTTATGTAATAGACACTAATTATAGGGAATCCTTGAATCTCAGCACTCTCAAGCCACTAAGGAGATTCTTACATGGATCTATATAACAGTTGCAAATTCTATTTCACAGAGTGGGGTCTTTAATTTAGGGAATTCATACTAATGCTTTAGATAGCTATTAAAGCATTCCTCCTAAATTAACTGTTTTATATTGTTGATGGAACTGAAATAAACCATATTGATTGTGGGGACCAGGAGGCTTCTGCTTACTTAGTACTACTCTATGTACATGGAACTTCCTAGTGAGTCCATTAATATTATATATATATATTTCTCTGAATATGCAGAAATCCAGGTGTTACCTTCAGAAGGAATAATTCACAAAAGCACTCAAGGATCACTAAGGAACTTCATTTTACTTGAATCTCACTCTGATGCTTCACAAAGCTTGAAGCTGTACTTAGTCTTTTTAAATGCTGATATTTTCATAGGAAATTCACAGAATCACAGGATGGATAAAGTTGTAAGTTTTGAGCAACTCAGGACCCCCACCACGGAAAGCTCAGGGTGAAGAAGGATGTTGCTGAATCCACAGTTGTTGACCACCTTCTGCTTGATCTTTCTCTTTCTCTCCCTCCTCTTTTCTATTTTTTCTCTCTCTCTACTTCCCACATATTGTTAAATAAAATCTTTATTATTGACTTTGGCATATGGTCTTGTTTTCCCCTTAATTCAGGTGGAGACATCTCTCACTAATCAGATCTTAACAGGGACCACAGTGGGACATCTGGTCCAATTTGCCTGCTCAAGCAGGATCATCCCAAAGCACATGGCACACGATTGTGTCAAGATGGTTCTTGAATCTCTCCAGTGAGGGAGACTCCACAGCCTCTCTGGGCAATCTGTTCCAGTGCACGATCACCCATGCAGTAAAGAAGTTCTTCCTCTCATTCAGATGGAACTTCCTGTATCTGCCCATTGCCTCTTGTCCTATTGCTCAGCATCACCAAGAGGAGCCTGGAAACGTCCTCTTGACACCCTCCTTTCAGATATATTAGACATTGATGAGGACCCCTCTCAGATGTTTCTTGAAGCTGAACAGGCCCAGCTCCCTCAGCCTTTCCTTGTAAAAGAGATGCTTCAGTCCTTTAATCATTTTTGTTGCCCTCTGATGGACTTGCTCTAGGAGCTTCATATCTGTCTTGTACTGAGAGCCCAGAACTGGACAAAGAACTCCAGATGTGGCCTCACCGGGGGTGAGTAGAGAGAGAGAATCACTTTCTTCCATCTGCTGGCAATGGTCTTCCTAAAGCACCCCAGGATACCATTGGCCTTCTTGGCCACAGGGTCACACTGCTGACTTGTGGACAGCTTGTTGTCCATCAGGACCCCCAGGTCCTTCTCCCCAGAGTCACTTCACAGCAGATCACCTTCCAACTTGTGCTGGTGCAGAGGGTTATTCTCCCCCGGGTGCAGAACTCTATATTTGTTTTTGTTGAATTTCAGACGGCTCTTCTCTGCCCATCTTTCCAACCTGTTGAGACCCTTCTGAAGGGTTGCACAGATCTCTGGGGTATTGGCCACTACTCCCAACATTGTGTTGTCAATGAACTTGCTGAAGGGGCCTCAGTTCCTTCATCCGAGTCATTGATGCGTTAAGTTAAACAGCACTGAGCCCAGTATTGAACCTCTGGAGACATCATTAGTGGCAGGCCTCCAACTAGACCCTGTGCAACTGATTACGACCCTCTGGGATCTGACATTTAGCCAGTTCTCAATCCACCTCACTGTCTGCTCATCCAGTCCACACTTTTGAGTTACCTATGAGGATACTTCTAGAGACAGTGTCGAAAACTTTGCTGAAGTCGAGATAGACAACATTTTGTTCTCCCCCCATCCATCCACCCATGTAGCTGTTTTGATCATAGAAGGCAATCAGGTTGGTCAAGCATGATTTATCTGTGCTGTCTACTTCTGATCACCTTCTTGTCATGCTTGTCGATAGAGACGGCCTCCAGAATAAGGTGCTCCATCACCTTTCCAAGGATTGAAGTGAGGCTGACTGGATAATAGCTCCCTAGGTCCTCCTTTTTGTCCTTTTTGAAGACTGGAGTGACATTTGCATTCTTCTAGTCCTCAGGTACCTCTCCTGATTACCATGACCTTTCAAAGGTGATTGTAAGTGGCCCAGCTATCGTCTCTCCCAGGTCTTTCAGCATTCATGGATGCATCCTGTCAGGCCCCACAGACTTGTGGATGTCAAGTTTGCCTAGGTTTTCTCTAAACAAATTCTCCTTCACCAGGGGAAAGTTTTCCCTCCAACTTTCCTTTACCCTGGCCACAGGGGTCAGAGATGCCTGACAGTTGATCTTGTCAGTGAACACCAATGCAAAGAAGGTATTGAGTAACCCCGCCTTCTCTGTGTCGTCTGTTACCAGGGTCCCCTCTCCATTTATTAATGGGATCCCACTATTCTTAGTTTTCTTTTTGTTATTGATGTATTTGAAGAAGCCCTTCCTGTTGTCCTTGACATCCTTGGCAGATTTAATTCCAGATGGGGCTTGACCTTCCTTGTCTCATTTCTACTTACTCTTACAACTTCTCTACCTTCATTAGAAGTGGCCTGAACTTTCTTCCACCTTCAGTGTATTTCCTGTTTATGCTTGAGTTCCTTGTTCATCCATATGGGTGTCTTTCTGCTTTGACTGTTCATCAGGATGCAAGCTCAATCCTAAGGAACTTGAGTAACTAGAAAATATATTGGGATCTGCAAATTATGCAGCCATTACCTCACATGCATGCAGCTGCCTACAGACAGCCAACTGCATATGAAGAGATGAATATGTCAAAACTGTAATGCCTAATCATAAAGATGCATGGTATTTATTATAGAACTATCTGAAAATAACCATCTAAACAATTTATTTAAATTATAGCTATCCATATATGTTGTGCATGTAAATATATGCATTGCATGTTGCTAAAGAAACTATGTATTATATAAAATAATTATATAATCATCCCTAAAAACTCCACAAAATTTTAGCAATTTCAAACTTATGTGCATGTGGCATGGCAGCTGGGCCTTGCTGGCAGCAATGTTAGCACATGAACTTTACCTAACCCTACTGGACAAGGGACTAACCTAGTTAGTAGAATAGAGTATTGTGCAGGTTTGAAAGCAAACCAGTGAGAGGCTTCAAGTCAGAAATACAATTTAATAGGGAAAAAGGTGAAATAAATGCAATAATACAAAAAGCGAACCGCTGACAAAGTCAGAATGCATCCTGGCACCCTGTCAGTCAGGGTGCTGGTAGCAGTTCAGATGAAGTGGTCCTGTTAAAGCAGTGATCCTGTAGGAAAGAAAAAGAGTCTGGTCTTCGTCTGAAAGTCCAGTGGTGGCTCTTGTCCTCTGGAAATCCGGTGGGAAAAGGCTGTCTGTGGTGTTTGGAATCCCAGATTACATCCAGGATGGAATGCTTGGTTTCTCCCTCTGTGTGGAGCTTCTCACAATGGGATGATAAGGCATTGATGGGCCCATTAACAAAAGATTGTCCAGAGGCAGTTATCTTTGAGCCATGGGCAGGGTCCTTGATTGCCCACTAAACAAAGATAGCTCCCAGAGGGAGGAGGCAAGGAAAACACTACCCCACCTGGATTCAATATTTTATGAAGATGGTAAAAGAATAAATGCTTTTGGGCACGTCTTACACTGTAACCTAGGACAAGTATCTTGACCTTAAGCAACCTGTCAGTCACTATGAAGTTGCAGATAAGATGAAGAGCTGCCCAGATGGGCAGATGGTGACTATGAGTGACAGTGGCAGCCAGTTGTTTGGTTCTGGGTGACAGAGAAGTGTCCTGTCAGGAACCAGGTATTCTCTGATGCATCTTAACTGTTATGGTGCCCAGAATGACTCCAAGACAGTTATCAGGAGCAAGAGCTGAGACTCCAGAGACACCCAAGAGACACCACAGAGATCCTTGGCCCAGTCCAGGGAAGGTGAACCCCACAGTTGAAAACACTTCACTGATGCTCTTGATTTTTCTTCTGAACCCTGACATCTCTGTATGGAACAGGGAAACCGTGTAATTAGTAAAAATTGCATATATCTGTGACTGTGATATCTGTGTTTTGATGATAAATCCATTTAGTCTCCACACTATCAATTTCATCTAAAACCACAATGGGTCTATATGCCTTGAGGCGATAGTGCCCTTTATTTACTGTGGCCTCTCAAAGAATTTGTTTAGTTGCATCAGCATGACAGGTTTCACATCAAGGACAATGATCTAATCCTCCTCTTTAATCATTTGAAAAAGTAGCTAATTCCAGGACCTGGGTTTACACTGATTGGGTCAATATGGCTTCTTGACTGTGACTGCTCCCTTGATCCTTCCTCGTCTTTGTGTTTATCCTGATCAGCTTCAATCAGATGAGGCTGTACAAAAACACATGCTTCATAGGGAAAAAGAGTAAAGACACAGGAAATACTCTTTGACTTCAAATGCTCTAAGTCTATTTTTAGCTACTATAATATAGTATTCTAACAGAATCACAAAATGTCTGTCCAGACCCATTCCTGT
>VZTH01012305.1:0-10031 GCA_013397815.1 Aleadryas rufinucha
CCAGCAGAACAAAAAAAATGGTGCCAGCTTTTGTCTCAGGGACGGGAAAAAAAAAGTTCACGAAGCAGCTCAGGCAAAACAGATGGGAACCTGGTGAATGTCCGATGTTGGTTTCCTCCTCACAGCAGATGAAGCTGATGGATTTTGGTGTCCTCTCTTTTGTTGGTTCAGCTTTTCCCGAGGTCTCGGTCTGGCAGGAGAGGCTCCCAGGGCTCCCGCAGGTCTCGGCAATTGTCTGATCTCGGACCAAAACCAAGCCGGACAGCTCAAGAAAAAAACCAAAAGCTGCCGAAAGACTGCTGCTGCAGCCACTCCAGGCCAGGGAAAGGGGGAAAAAAAAGGAACTTGCTTAAGTTAACAAAAACCCAAGCTAGCTAAGCAACAAAGTACCGTCCGGTCTGCACTGCACCCAGCATGCTCGGAGTGAGGCTTTGAAAAGCCTGTGCAGGCTCCCAAGGCTCCCACCCCTCCCCCAGACCCACTTGAAAATTAGAGAAATCATTTCTGGCCATAAAGCAGACGATTAGGGAATAGAGTATCATCATAAAATCACCCCGAGATACCATGTTTGAAAATCTGGCACTGAGAGTTCATCTCGTCTTCCTGAATTTATGTTTATATCTGATGGGGTTTTGGTGCATTATCATGGTCATTAATCTGAATTTGAAGCATATTTCTGAATATTTCTGGGAGTTGTGATTAACAGTTATGTCCACTATTTCCATTTTTTTGACTGTTCTTTACAAATAAATCTTTAATCAAGACTGAAAGATAAAAATCACCAGCCTACTAATTTTCTAGGTATTTTTGCATTTCCATGTTTTATCCAAAAGCTAGATTGACATCAGCAAGTTGTGAGGAGTAGATGTCTAACTTTCAGAACCCTTTACAGAATTAGAGGTAAGAAATATTTGACTCACTGTGAAATATGATTTATAAATTGTGTAATATTTCTTGCATGAGTAACAGTCATTAAAAGCTTTGAAGATGGACTTATTCAAGGGAGAATTTATGACATGACAAACCAGAATGAAGCACCAGATGAATGCTGAAAGCATGAGATACAGCAGAAGTATAAAACATGAGATTTTCATAAATATGAAGGGACTTCTTTTGCAGTAAAATTTTTTTTTTCACCAGATAAACTATAAGCACTTCAGAGTATTTTCCTGGATAAAGTTCGTTCCCTTTTTTTATTCCTCTACAGTCTAGGAAATGTTATCACAGCAGCTATGGATAAACAACAGGTCAGTGTACCAGATACCTTTTAAGAATAAATTTGGTAATATCTTGAAATCAGTAATCCTAGCCTTAAGTATATGCAGAAATATACACAACAGAGACAAGAAAATGACACTTAGAATATTTTGCTGTTGATGTAATTGATTTCACACTTCTACCCATACTTCTTAAATATGGAGGCATGAACACAAGATGTTTTCCCCTTGGTGGTTTGAAGGTTTCACTCCACAGCAAGATAAATGCTGAAAGAGATAACTTGCAAATAAGGAAGGAAAGGAAGGAAGTTTGAGAGCCACAACTATAAAATTCTAACATCACAGTAATTGAATATTGTGATATGCTGTCATGCTAATTATGACGAAAATGAGTAAAGAAGCTCAAAGTCTTCACAAAAGTTTTCTCAAGTTACATCCAGAACCAGTTTTTGGATGGCCACTATGTTTTGTAATCAACTTAGGCTGTGCTACATGGATTTAAAAAATGTTAAGTACAATATTTTACTATCTTCCTTTGCACAACTGACACGGTTTTTTCATTAAGTGCATGGAACTAAGCTGGAGCACCTTGCTTCAGCGACAGGTGCACACTGTACCCAATCTTGATACAGTTCTGCTCCCATCCTTTCAAAAATTACAAGTAGTCCACAGGGAGACAGAGCAAAAAAAAAAAAAAAAATCTGCTTTTCTAGTCACCCTTTTCCCCTGTTTTCTCTTTGCCTCAACAATTTATTTTAGATTTTGTTATACTACAAAATATGACTTCAATGCAATCTTTAATGTGAGCCTTTTAGAGTTACAAAGCTTAGCATAGGCATGGGAAATTAAACTCTCAGCAGCTTTCTGCATTGCCCTTTACACAAGAAAAATGTAAAATTATGTGGTCCAATAACAAGGGAAGAACCTGATCCCAGGGGCTGGAGTACAGTCATGGCTTTCCCTTCCATAATGTGTGCAAGAAGCATTTAAAAACCTTGGCAGCAGTGACTTAAGAGGAATAGCTGGTGCTTCCAGAGATGAAAGAATTCTTAATAAATCTGTCAACCTTGCATTTACCACAACAACAGGTTTTCCCACATACATGTTATAGACCAACAAATTATGCTTTTTACTGAACATCCATAAACCCACTGGTGGAACAGGATCATCATATAATAAGAGAGAACTCTGAAATATAACCTTGGAAAAGCCACTGAAGGGATATTTTTGTTTAGGCGACACTGTGCTTCCACTCGCCAAACATGATTTTGATAAAGGATTCAAGGAGTGCAAAAATGTCATGTCTAATGACATGGCCATATGTTCGCTACCTTCCAAAACTAACAGTACCTGCAAAGAATCCTAACTTCCTCCTAGCTCTGCTTTGCTTTCCTGATTGTAATAAAAACATGCAATTCAAATGGGAAGGTGGTTTTTGTTTTTTTTTTTTTTCACTGCTCATTTACCATTTTTTTATTATCTTTTTGTAGATTAACGCTAAGTCTAGCATGCAAAAGTATCTTTCCACAGGATGTAATCTATTTAAACGCTAAATAATCTGGCCTATGGCAAGGGTTGAAAAGATAGTGCAGCCTTCCTCAGGTTCTCACATCTGGCTTGTGCTTATGGAAAAAAAAAAAGTAAACCAGAAGAAAAACAGTCCCGGAAGACTATCTGCCTTATTTTATTACTAAATATCACACACATAGAAGCCAACTCATCTTAGAACTTTACAAATATAGGACTGCCTTTGAGAGCTACACATTTAAACAAATTATGTCAAGAATTAAAACACAAGTTTCACACTAACTACTTTAAATACCACTTCATCTATAAATCATGATTATATTCTGATTCTGGTCAGCAATGGATAAAAGCTCATGATGCAGCTGTATTCAATTTAATTTGAAAATAAACCAAGTGAGCATCTGACCCTATGTTTCTGGCACAGATATGCCATCACCTACATTATAAAAATATTCATTGTTATTGAAAGCCTTCATTGGAGTATTAGTAGCTTAATTAGCAGAGTTTGAAGCCTGATATGGACAACTTTGCCTTCTTCACTAACATCTTGCAGCAGAGGCAAGTGTGTTAACCCTGGAGCTGTTCATCTGTAAGACATAGATAGCAGGAGAAAAACTAGTTCCTTCAGCTTGGGCAGATCCATCACAGAGGTCACCACAGTCCCCTTGACTTCACACCTCTCTTGTGTGGTTACACAATGGCACTACGATGGAGCTGCAGTCCTGTGTCCACCCTGAACAGCCACACTAATAGTGTCCTTCAATAACCAAATTATACAACGGTGATGAATGCACACTTAACACTGCTATACTTCAGTGGTGCTGCTGAGTCAGCTCGAGACCACAAAGTATAAAGCCCTGTTCTAATTACCAATACCAGACATAAAGTTTAGGCTTCTCTGGGTGCCTGTGGTTCCTGTTCTAGCTGCTGAATAAATGGCTCTATCTTCAAAAGATCTGGTTGATCTGCTGGTTTGAAGGCACTTTCCAGCACCAGTTAACAGTTGACCCCCAGCCAAGATGAAAAATGGCTCCTGTCTGTGTGCAAAAAGGCCTTTTGAGGAGGCAGAAACATGAGCAACTTTCCTGGGGTAGTACAACCTAAAAGCATCCAGGTTGCCCAACTCTGGCAGCAAATAATTAGGCCGTGATCCAGCACCCTTCAAGACCCCAGAGGGAGCAATTCCAGAGAGTGCTGCCCTGGCCCCATGGTATCATTGCCTTCAAAGTTTTGTTTAAAACAAGAGGCAGAACTTGTCTTCCAGCCCTATTAATTTTCTAGACTCTTTTCAATAGAGCTATCAGATGACTTCATTTTTTTTCATTTTCCATAAATGCTGCAAATTCCAGGTCTTTCCAGCATCTCCCTATCCCCCTATCTTTTGTAAGTCCAACCCTGTCTCCGAACTTGTGTCTTGGGAAAACTGCATGGCTGTGGCAGATGTAAATACAGGGTTTCAATAGCATTAATGTGACTAAAGGCTTTAATTTTTTTTTTAAACCACATGCAATTTTCCCTAGTGTGCATCAATATAACTCTCCTTTAATGGGATGAATCTTCAGTTAGTTATGCTAATTCAGGGTAGAGTACTGGAGGAACAAGAATTAAATGTCTTTTCTTTTTATTGAAAATTTTCCCTAAATACATTGTGTTAAATTTTGCACTTTTAACAACTAGCTGAAAAGTACAGAAAATAACTTCAAAATACTAGGAAATTTTAAAGAAATCTAGCAACTTTAGCTGAAAAGCAACCCACAGCAAAAAAATGAAGACTGTTTTGCTTCTGCATTAATCAGAGGTCACAGACAATGAGAAGAATGTCTTTGATATCAACACGAGTTTTCCATTTATCTGCAAAAAAGAAAATCCAAAACCTAAATGTCTGTGTATGCATATGAAAATCTTTTATCTTTTTGTGGCAATTTCCTCTGTCCACTTCATGGCATCTTTGAATACTGGAATGAATTCCCAATAAAAACTTTTAAACTTATGTATATTCTAAACCAAATGTTTACCACGACTGGCTTTGGGACAGTGCCCCAGCAAACCTCATGTCTGAATATTTGATTAAATTGACCTCTGAAGAAATATTTTACAGCCTACCTCCAGGCCAAGGGTGTCAAAGCATAAATAAACATCAATGCATGCACTATGACCGCTACCCACTTCTAAAGTCATTAAACCACTGACCTGTTTTAATTTCAAGTGCTGTATTTATTTTTATTTCATGGTATTTTTATTTGTGGAATGCTATAAATATCATAGCTCTGACATTCATTAAAAAAATAAATTACTCAAGGAATGATTTTTTTTTCCCCAAAGTTTCTGTATTATTTCTTACAGATACAAAGGTACCTATAGCATCTGCTCAACTTTAGATCTAAAGTGGACCATGAATGAAAGCATGGTCTTATGAATGTATGCACAGTTCAGGAGGTCACTAATGAGCTGCTGTGATTGCCTCCTCTGATCATGGGAAGTGTTGGACTAATGCTGACATGAAAATTGTGAAAGAAGGACAGTGTCACTTTTTGTAAGACCTAGGGACATTATACCTTGCAGAATACACAGCTGTTTTTTCTGGTACTAAGAGAGTTCCTCCAGTAAAAGAATGAGGTCAGACTGTGGAATGTTGAAGTGGCTTTGGAGGTTTATTCCCATCATCTAGCTGTAGCCCTCCTTTCTAAACACTGGAAAGATCTTTTGGCAGCACTTGTTTCTGGACCCCAAACCTCCTTGGAACATGGGTCCATTTCTCACAAACTGTAGATCTTTCTGTCCAATGTGGTGGATAGAAGATTATGATCCACCTATACAGAGTGTAAATTTAAGCAGGCAGAAGATCACAGAATACTCTGAGTAGGAAGGGACCCACAAGGATCATTGAGTCCAACTCTTAAGTGAATGATCCATAGAGGGATCAAACCAGCATCTCTGGTATTACCAGCAATATAGTCTAATCAACAAAGCTATTCTCATGGCCAAATGATAAACATATTGAAAACAGAGAGGAAACAAAGAAAATGGTCTGGGCATTAGGTTTCTTTTCCAGATTTCTTGTGAAGTCTCATCTGAGAGTCGTAGAATCACTGAATCATAGAATGACTTATGTTGGAAGGGATTTAAAAGATCATCTACTTTCAACCCCCACACCATGGACAGGGATGCCACCCACTAGAGCAGGTTGTTGAGAGTCACAGACTTTAACTAGTTTCTACGGGATTTATTTTTAATTTATACTCAACCTGAACCCTGAGGACAGTACTTGTGGATCTAAACCTGACTGGCTTAGTGATTTCTTTTGGCACTTTGGCTACAAAAGTGACTGGTGCACATCTCAGGAAGAACCACATTTGCTTGCTTCCCGTTCTTGAGGTATATCACCTCCAGCAATAAAGGCCTTAAAAAGTAAACCAAAAAATAACACTAGCTGGAAAATAAGAAAACAGGCTCCTTGACCCATCAAAACCGTTTGGTATTTTACCATCACAAGAGAGTAGTAGAGAAATGAAAATATATAGATGAATATGATAAAAATTTAAGAATCATGGGCCAAGTAGTGACCTGAAATCTAATGGAAAGTATTAGGCAACATTTATTATGTGAGCCACTGCCAGCTCCTCCAAGAATCAGTTTAACATATCACGTTTATTCTCTTTTCTTAGGAAGGCTTCAACCGGTGATTTGCCCTGAGAGTCAGGATGCTTGAGCTCTGTTGGAACAACAGGTAAATTAATTCCATAGCTGAGGGTACTCCACTGAAAATTCCTCTCCTTGCTACTACCAAATAGGTAACAGTCACTAGACATCCCTTACCAAAAGCACTACTGTGTGGTGGGATGGGTAGAGAGTATTTTTGGAAGGGCAGCCAAAATCTCAAGTCATCTAGTGGGTAGACAGTTGAGAAGAGTACCTCCCAGTGCTCCTCTTAAGAAATTTTGCTGGTAGTTTCTCAGTTTTGCCGTCAGTAACATTTTTATATGTGCACCCTTTTAGGTGCTATATTTTTATCTTTCTCCCTCCACAGAAGCAAATAAGCAAACAAACTACCTGAGTGTTGCATTTCACCTTGTCACTATTTCCTAAGGAAATTCAGGCCCTGAAGCAAGGAGGTGAGGAGCAGGTCAGAGGTATTTTTCCTGCGGAGTGTTAGTTCATGGAGCAAGTGAAAGCTGGCAACACCTAGAACTATCAGGAAGTCTGCATGTTTTTGAGCTTGGGTTGCTACAGCTTGGGCAGCCAAAATTCAACCTGCCTAGTGTGAAGTTAGTTTCAACAGCATGGTTTAGGTTTTTTTAAATATATTTAATTCTATTTCCTTGACAATCTCACAATGTACAGACCCAGATACCTAAAATACTGAAACTTGGACAAACTCCAGTAGTGTGATGGACAATGAAGCTGATAATTGCAGAGACATTTTGCCTACTCTTTCATCTCAGAGATGAATGGAATTGCTTAAAGAACTTATTCTTTAGCTTAATTTATATTTCTGTGGGTCAAAGTTTGTGTGAGGGACCCACAATCCATTGAAAATTAGGAAAAATCTTGCTCCTTTACTGCAATAGAGAAATCAAGGGGGATTCTGAGAAACTATGTTTAGGAGGTGTTATTTCTACAGATCACTTTATTATAATGATTATTATGGGATTGTTCAACTTCTTACAAACTTTTTCTCATCACCTAGGTTTTACTGATTACAGCTTTTATTAAAATGCTGAGACTATGGCACAATATGTGAAGAGATAAGAAATCCAAAATAGTTTTTAGAAGTCTCAGTCTTCTATAATAGGAATAAAAGCACAACATGTATTGAAATTTGGGATGGATTATATTTATTTATTTACAAGTGAGGCATCCATTTGGGAACTCTCCATGGATGGACTCTTCAAACTCTTGTATGTTTAGCTCATTGGAGCTGCCTACATTAGAAGGAGTAATAATGGACAAATGTAGGTTCTAAATGCAAAACAGTATCTCTTAAACAAGCCAAGTATAGCTAAGCCTACTATAAGCCTACTGTAGCTAATAGTAGGGCTGTGGGTCATTTTGCAGTGTACTTACTGGAGAAACACTGATAGTAGCATGTAATCTGAGGCAGGATCGTCTATTCAGAGATTATGGAGTATTGAGATCCTCCACTCTATATATTGCACCACGGTAGCTAAACATGCCACTGCTTAGTGTATTTCTTTTCATGGGATTATGAGATGGAGGAATCTCCTCCTTTTATGGATCAGAGAATTATTTAGGTTAGAAAAGACCTCTGCGATCCTCGAGTCCAACCTTTGAGTGATCACCACCTTGTCAATTAGAACNCGTCCTTATCCCACAAGTCACATATACCTACTTATTGATCATACCTATTAATAATCATACCTGCTATTCTCTCTTAGCTGTAAGGTTTGCAGCTTCCATATTGTAGTCAGCTAAGTCAGCATAGTAATATACATTGTATTAAGTTAGTACTTCCCAAGGATATGTAGCTCAAGAGACAATTGTTCTCTCAAGGGACTATTGGTCTTCTATGGCACTGTTGTTCTTTGTCAATATGTTAGTATATTTTATATCTACTTCCCCAAACAATATTTTTGTATCTACTTCCCTATGGATATATGGCTCAAGGGGCTATTATTCTTTGTTAATTCTAAATACCAGTATTGTTCTTTGTTAGTTCTAAATATCAGTATTGTTCTTTGTTAGTTCGAGAGCATCAGTTTTGGTTGTGCAGGCCCTGCAGACCCTGCAGACCCTCTAGGGATTCCGAATGCTCTCGAGAGACAAGCCATTCTTCTACAGAATATGGCACAAAGTGACATGAGCAGTCTTTTGTTGAACACCTACAGGGATGATGGTGATGGTGATTCAACCAACTCCCTGGGCAGTCCATTCCAATGCTTAAAAACCCTTTCAGTGACGAAATTCTTCCTGATGTCTTTCTGAACCTCCTCTAGCACAGCTTGAGGCCATGTCCTCTCATACTGTCACTGAATGCCTAAGAGAAGAGCCCAATCCCACTTGGTTACATCCTCCTCTCAGGTGGTTATTGAGGGTGGTAAGATCTCCACTGAGCCTCCTTTTTTCCAGGCTAAACACACCCAGCTCCCACAGCTGTTCCTCATATGACTTCTTGTCTACACTCTTCAGCAGCTGCATTGCCCTTTTCTTGAGAGACCTCAGCACTATAATGTCTTTCTTGAAGTGAGAGGCTCCGAACTGGACATGGTGCAGCCTCACCAATGCTGAATACAGAATGTATATAAATAAATATAAATATAAAAGTAAGCAAGTAAGTAAATAAATAAATAAATAAATAGTATAGTATAGTATGAATGGCAGTATATAATGAGGGTTTATAGGCCAACTTCAGTAAAAAATCTGTTCTGATGCTACCTCAGTTTGGAGGTCCCTAAACAATTTAAGTGGTTTCCCTTTCTTTGTGTCTTACTCTTTAACTGCCAGGAAGAACTGTTCTTCTGAAAAGCTGCACTTAAAATTTCAACCCTTTGCTCCAGGTGCTCAGACTTGTGTCCTTTCATTATTAGTCTTCATGATGGAGTACCTAAATCAACATCCTTACATTGATTACATTATTTCAAATGTACAATAAACTGTAGATAAACTCACAGAATATGCTGACTCAGAAGAGACCCAAAAGGATCATCAAGTCCAACTCCTAGTCCTGCACAGGACACCCAAGAATCCCACCAAGGGCCTGAGAGCATTGTCCATATGCTTCTTGAACTCTTTCAGGCTTGGTGCTGTGATCACTTCCCTGGGAAGCCTGTTCCAGTGCCCAGCCATCCTGTGGTCAAAAATTTTTGCCTGATATCCAGCCAAAACCTCCCCTGACATAACTTCAAGCCATTTACTTGAGTCCTGTCACTGGGCACCACAGAGAAGACATCAGTGTCTGCCCCTCCTCTTCCCTCACAAAGAAGTTGAAGACTGTGGTGAGGTCTCCTCTCCTTCTTCTCCAGACTGAAGAGACCAAGGGACCTCAGCTGCTCC
The DNA here is from genome assembly GCA_013397815.1 of Aleadryas rufinucha. NCBI lineage: Eukaryota > Metazoa > Chordata > Aves > Passeriformes > Aleadryas > Aleadryas rufinucha. Next base: position 9,756 of record VZTH01012305.1, read on the forward strand.
TCATATGGCTTCCGCTCCAGGTCCTTCATCATCCTCGTGGACACTCTCTAATACCTTAATGTCTTTTTTATATTGTGGTGCCCAAGATTGCCCCCAGCACTCGAGGTGAGGCCGCCCCAGCTCAGAGCAGAGTGGGACAATCCCCTCCCTTGCCCGGCTGGTGATGCTGGGCCTGGTGCACTCCAGGACATGCTTGGCCCTCCTGGCTGCCAGGGCACTGCTGACTCATATTCAACTTTCTGTCAACCAAGTTTCCCAGGTCCCTTTCCATAGCAC
>VZTH01012307.1:2057-13761 GCA_013397815.1 Aleadryas rufinucha
GTCTGGGGAGCCTCTACCGCGGCTCCTATTTCTCAGGCTTCGGTAGGAATTATTATCCCTATTTTTCCCGAGGGTACTACAGGTATCGCTACGGGAACTATGGGCCTTTTTAACCCTGTAAAGCTGAGGGATATCCACGGGGAAAAAAATAGGATGTAAAGTAGTAGCTGACAGCGAGATATTCCAAGCAGCCTCTGCTCCATCTGATCCGGTGGGAGCCGGGGTTGTTCGGATCTCGTTGTGCTTTGTCCAAGGCTTAGGATCCCGATGTTCCCTCCCTTTCTCCCTTGCACCTGTTGTGTTTTGTACTCCCCGAACCTGAAGAGTCGAACCAGTCACGGGACTTGGCTGTGAAAGTGTCCAGCTGGAAAAAGAATGTCGTGGAATGACCGCTGGGTTGGAATCCAGGCTGAAATGGGAATGCTGAAATGGGAATGCTGAAATGGGAATGCTGAAATGGGAATTCTGACATGGAGATTCCGTTCTTTGTCTCTGCGCTGCCTCATCCCACTTTTTGTTTGTATTAAAGCCCTGTCGCATCACAGCCCCGGGTTCTGGCTTTTATTTCACCACAGTTTCAGCTACAAACCAGTCTGAAAGAAGTGAATTCTTGTGCAGCAATTAATTCTCATCAAGCGGAATTAATTCCGCTTTAATGCAAATATAATTTGCCTGAAATTCCTCAATGAACTATTTTCCCTTCCTCCCACACTATCCAATAAATAAAACAGGGTAATTTAGGTTGGAACAACCTCTGAGGACTGACTGGTGCAGCTCCCACTCAAAACCAGTTTACCCTTGGAGTCAGGGCAATGGGGGATTGCGAGGCTTAGGGGTGACCTCATTTTGTGGGGATCAAAGGTTGGACTTGATGACCTTGGAGGTCTTTTCCAACCTAAATGATCCTGGGATTCTGTGGAAAGGAAAACCAGGAAGCTGCCAGTGCAATTCAGGAAGATTTTTATTAGGACTTGAAGTAAATGAAATAGAATAAAACAGAGCAATTCTTTGGTGGTCCAAGGGCAGCCAGGACCTGCCTGTGGGTGACAAAAGCCACTGCACGTCACAAGGTGAAGCTGGAGCCTTTACAGAAAGTCCCACCGTGAATTCTGAAGCATTCCCACCCCACCAGAAAGTACACAGGCCAAGATTAATTAAAGAGTTCCAAAGAGACGTCATCCCGCGGAACAGCTTTTGATCGAAGAGGAGGCACAACAGGAGGAGACGTGGGCCTGGTTTTCAGGGAGCAGCCTCGGAATTCCAGGCCTGGCTGTGGATCTGCATCCTGGGTTTTCATCTTCCGGGTTGTTTCGCCTTAGGATGAGCCTCAGTTCCCCAGGCGGGATCCGCAGCGGCTGCTGTAGGACCTCCGGCTGTAGCAGGAGCCCCCCATTCCCACGGAGCCTCCGTAGCCAAAGGCACCCCCAGATCCAAAGGAGCCCCTCGCCCCCAGCACCCCTCCGTACCCACAGGATCCAAAGGAATTCTGCATTCCCGCCACGCCCCCAGAACCAAAGGAACCCCCATATCCAAGGGGACCCCCTATCCCTGAGGAGCCCCCGTACCCAAAGGAGCTCCCGGATCCGAAGGAGCCTCCCATCCGTGCCACACCCCCAGGCCCAAAGGAGCCTCCCGCCCCATAGGACTCATCGGAGATGTTTGGGATCGGAGCGCCCAAAACGGTGGGAAAGGATGCGCCCACAATGCTCTCCTGGGAGCAGGTGCTGAGAGTGGGGCCCGGGAAGGTGAGGACGACGGGAGGAGGGTACACCACGGCCCTGGAATCTCCACACGAGGCGACGCAGGGCTCCAGGCTCCTGCTGTAGGCACAGGGCTGGGAACAGGTCACCTCGCAGCCCGGCAGGCACTCGGAGCTGACGTTCTGCATCATTCCTGGGGATTTGGGATCAGGCTGGGAAAGGAAATGTGCAGTCAAGGGAGCAGCACGGTCAGGCCACAGGTTCCCAGGATGAACCAGTTGTACTCTGTCCTTCTCCATCTGCTCCCAGTTCAACCCTCCCTTGCAAATTCCCATTTTTCCTGCTATTTTCTTCCTTCCTGACCCGTTTGAGGCTTCTCAGTTCTTCCTTTCCTACAACCACGTCCCTTTTTCTTCTGAATCTCTCAAAAAAAATCTTCCCCTTTCTCTGGGACTGAACGACCTGATCCTTAAACAATTCTTTGCCCAGAAAAATCCCATTAATTCCCTTTTCAAAGAAGACCCACAGCAAGATCTACCTTCAGAAAGTCCCCAAGGAAAATCTTCCTTGCTCTGTTCTTCCCTTTCCCTCAACTTTTCTAAATCCACTTTTCTCTCTCTCAGCTTTCTAAAATTGCTGGAATTTTGCAAGATAGAAAAGGAGCAATTTTTGAGTATTGAGGAGCGCAACGAAGTCAGACTTACCTCGTTGTCTTGGAGGAATAAATCAGTGGAGCTGGAGGAATGGAAGATTTCTCAGGTCTCTCCCCTTTTATCCCGTTTTCAGACAATGAGGAGGATTGTGAGGTCATCCATCATTTACTAAATTCTTATCACTTACAACAAAAAAGATCCTCTTAATCCTCGCCATTGTTTTCATTTCAGCTCATAATTAGTGATCATTTCCAGCCCTGCTTTGAGTGACACAAACCCAACACCCAAAAGTCTCCTTTTGTCTCAAACTTCATGGAAAAAAAATCCTTTCAGCATCGTTCTGGTTCCAAAAGAAACAGGAGCTGATCTCTGTGTTTATTTTCCTTCAGTGACTCGCAGGAAGGTGGCTCCACATGTGTCACTCACACAATTGGGGTGTAAGACTCACGATTTGGGTCCAATCCCTCCCAAACAAAATCATCCGACCTCGGATAGGAGTCAGTGCTCTTTGCAACCATTCCTGCATCCGTGGATTGAGGGGATGAGGCAGCAAAACACATTTCAAAGGCATCGAAGTGACACGTGAAGTCCTCTAAGCTCTGAAACCTCTGAGTAATTTTAACCAAAACTCATTTTGGGGATGCTGAGCTCAGCATCGTCACCAGGATGTCACCGGTGCCACCGCAAGGGCACAGCCCAACAACACCAGGCCTTTGTGCTCCAAGGTGGATCCCAAACTTAAAATCTTGGGATCATTCGGGTTGGAAAAGCCCTCCAAGGTCATCAAGTCCAATATTTGACCCATCGCCACCTGGTCACCCAGACCAATGTCCAGTTGTTCCTCGGTCACCTCCAGGGATGAGGACTCCAAGCCCCCCTGGACAGCCCATTCCAAAGCCTGACTGCCCTTTCCATGAGGAAATTCCTCCTGAAATTCTTCACGAGTGAGGCTGACCTTCAAAATTATCTCATCATCAACCCAAGCCGTTCTTTAGTGCAGACTTGCAGGGTTGATCTGTCCAGGCCTCACTTTAAATCATTAACAAAAAATAACAGGCAGGGGTCAGATTCCATTGTAAACCCAGTCATCCCAGGGATATTGCACAGGAATCGGGCTGTAAAATTCCCACACAATGAAAAAGCCGAATTTATGATATGAGACTCAGATTGTATATGTCGAGGGTTGATTTGCTAATTGGAAACTATGAAAATAATTACAGGCGTTAGAGGAGTCACACAGGGGAAAAAAATCAGAATTTGGTAAGGGTGAGAGATTTTATGGGATGCTTCATACCCCAGGAGCTGCCTCCAAAGAGGTATAAAAGCAGGAACATCTCCGGAGGCTCCTCAAACCTTCTCCTGACTTCTACTGCTACTCCAGGTGAGTTGGATTTAAGCTGATCTTTGCTCTCTCTCGTTCTCTGTAGTGATAGTTTTAAACAAGGACTCGTTCCTTGACTTTGGGGATTTTAGCCTGGAGATGTGGCAGTGAAATCTTGCTTTTCATTGGAGTCTCACTGCAGTCACTTGGAGGCTGTGGCAGAAATCAATTCGATACTGAAAGATGGAATTTTAAGAGTTAGTTGAATTTTTCTTGTGGCTTTCAAAACTTAAATTTACTGAAAGACTAAGTCCTAGATGTCCTCTATGGGGCCAAGAAGGGAACAGGGACAGGACAAGAGGGAACAGCCTCGAGCTGTGCCAGGGAAGGCTCAGGGTGGACATTTGGGAAAATTCCTCCTGGAAAGAGTGGCCAGGCCTTGGAAGGGGCTGCCCAGGGAGGGTTGGAGTGGCCATCCCTGGAGGTGTCCAAGGAATTCCTGGACGTTAGTCTGGGTGACCATGTGGGGATCGGGCACAGCTTGGACTCGATGCTCTTGGAATTCTTTTCCAACCTCAGTGGCCCTGGCATTCAGTGAGCAGGAAGGACAAGGACCTCACTTGCTGTCCCGTGTGTGTGACAGGGCTGTGACATTCCATGACTCCATCTTTTCTTCCCCAGCTCATCCTCCAACCCTGAGAACCATGAACTGCATCAGCTCCCGCTGCCTGCCCGGCTGTGAGGTGACGTGTCCCGAGCCCTGCGCCTACAGCAGAGGCCTCGGCCCCTGCGTGGCCTCCTGTGGCGACTCCACGGCCCTCGTCTACGCCCCACCCGTGTACATCACCTTCCCGGGCCCCATAATGAGCTCCTGCCCCCAGGATAGCATCGTGGCATCATCCATTCCCCAACCTGCTTCATCCTCAGGGATGTCAAGGATAGGAGGCTCCTATGGATCTGGGGGCTCCTANTGGAGGTTCCTATGGATCTGGGGGCTCCTATGGATCTGCGGGCTCCTATGGATCTGGAGGCTCCTATGGATCTGGAGGCTCCTACGGTTCTGGGGGCTCCTACGGTTCTGGGGGCTCCTATGGATGTGGGGGTTCCTCTGGGGGTGCGTCAGGGAAGGGGGGCTCCTCTGGATGTGGGGGTTCCTCCTCGGGGGGCTGCTTCATCAGGAAGTTCTACACCAGCAGCAGCCGTGGATCCCGCCTGGGAAACTGAGGCAGAGGAAGGTCCACAGGCCCAGGAGATGGAACCCCAAGACCCAGATCCGCAGCTGGGACCGGCTTTTGGAGATGGCAAAAGCATCAACGGGAGCCACCCTTGCTCAGGACCTCTGGAAACTGGGCCCACACCTCTTCTCTGCATTCCCCCTTTGTCTTTAATTAACAACAGCCTCTGTTAATCACCCTTCTGTGCCAGCTCCTTCTTTTCATTGTGCCAAGAGAAGAAAGAAAGAACAACTTGAAAGGCCTGACGTGGAGTTTGTAAACGCAGCCCTGACAGGAGAAGAACAATGGGTGGAAGGTGGATTCTCCTTGGACAGTGAAGCTGAAGGAAGGAGTGTCTGTTTCGTGTCATTCTGTAGTGTATCCTATTAAAATCCTCCTGCATCATCACTTTTTGTTGGGATTTCCTTTCGCTGCGGGACCGTTTCGGTCCCATCCTTTCCTCTACCTCCTTAGGCTTCCTCGAGCTGGTTCCGTGAGCAGCAATTATGGGGTTTTATGGTAATTGGGCGGTAATTGTTTAAGTAATCGGCGTTGTGAAATGGAGGGTTGGGTGAAGCGCCCAAAATTTGAGCACGAAGAAGTTCAGTTGTTCTCCGGGGGGCACGGAGTTCTCTGGAGGTGACGAGTCGGAGCTGGGGGATGAACAAGTGAGGGGTGGGATGTGGTCAGCTGAAAACTGGAAAGTCAGGGAGTTTTTTAATGTTAAAGTCTGGAGTTTATCCCGGCTCCTCCCTTCTGAAGGATTCTCTTCCTTCATGGAATCACAGAATCCAATCCTTGAGGCTGGAAAAGATCTCCAAGGCCATCGAGTCCAAGCTTTGGTCAATCTCCACCTCCCACCAGTGCCGTGTCCAGTCCTTCCTCGGACACCTCCCGGGATGGCCACTCCAACCCTCCCTGGGCAGCCCCTTCCAAGGCTTGGCCACCCTTTCCAGGAGGAATTTTCCCAAATATCCACCCTGAGCCTTCCCTGGCACAGCTCGAGGCCGTTCCCTCTTGCCCTGTCCCTGTTCCCTGTGAGCCGAGCCCAACCCCATGCACTCTGTCACCATATTCAGAACCAGTTCTTAGGAATTAATGTGATTCCCTGCAGAATTCTGAGGTTTAGGAAGGCTGAACACATTTTCAGCAGTGGTAGAGAATGAAAATCAATGCAAAAATCTGAGGGTTGGGGATGGGAACCATAGAAAATCCACCAAAGAACCTCCCTTTGATTTCTGAGCCGTCACCCTGAGCTTGTGGTGCCAAAAGCTTCAGGATGTGGAGAAATTTCTCCTGACTGTGGCATCATCAAAGGGCTGCTTTTACATGACAGCAGAATGTCACCAGGCTGAGCAAGAGAGGATTTCCCAAGGGAGGAGTGACACAAGAGCACAAATCCCGCCCGGTGTTGTTGTTTTCCATGGTTATTGCTGGGATAGGAACAAAAAAAGGCCCATGGGTGAGTCCCAGGTCTAAACATGTGTTAAAGGTGACTTAAAACCCGGCTTTACTCCCTTGGAAAACATAGGAGGGAGGTCAAGAACCTCCCCAAAAATTTAAAATTTAATTTTAATGCTTCATATTGAACTACAGAATCGTTAATATTTGTTAAGTCAAGAAGGATGAACTGAAATATGGGAAATATCAGGAAAATGAGGATGTCCCTATGAGAGATTCCTACTTGAAAAATCGAATTTTTTCACTCTCTGTTGAAGCTGAAAATGGCTTTAAAATGTTTTAACTGACAGCCCTGGAGATAAGCAGAGAATTAGATGACACACGACTAAAGTTGCTTAAATTCCCCGTGTGTCTAAAGAGGTTTAGGAATTTTAATCTGCGATTAATTTAATGACGGCACGCAATAAATTTGTCAGCTCCGAGCAAAACCTTAATGGGGCTGAAGGAACAGGCTCAATTGGAAAACAATTGGATAATTTGTTTGCAATTGTGGGGAAGCTCTGGGGAGAGGAGGCAGAATCCCACAGAATTCCAGTTCAGCAAATCCTGGAATGCGTCACAGGGCGCAACATTTTCCAGCTCTCCAAATTCCAGCTCAAACACCCTGAAAGTCACTCCAAGATTTGAGACAGGAGGATTTCATCTGGCTCAGGGCAAAGCACTTCCCAAGGATTTGTAGGTGAAAAGGTGGAAAAGAAAATGTGAGGCAAAAATAGGGATATAAAAGAGCTTTAAAGGGAAATATTTGAAGATGTGGTGGAAAATTTGTTATTCCCCCTCTCAAACCCAGTGCTGAGCATAATAAATGGACCTGCTTCTCATCCAGGAGCCTCCAATCCTCCCAAATTCCCACATTAGGCAAAAAGATGAGTTGGAAAAAGGAGCAACAAGTAAAAAAAACCAACGATGGGAATTTGAATGCAACAGAACTTTAATGGCAGGGAAGAGTTTGGGGCAGGGTCACGCGGAGGGAGCACAAAGGACGATTCCCAGGACTTTGGGAAGCGACGCAGATGCACAAAGGCCGGAAAAGGCGATTCCTTGGATGTCCTTGGCTTGCAGCTTCCCCAGGAGCTGAGCCCAGCCCGGGGCTGCTGCCGGTGGAGCCGGGGCCGCCTCAGAAAGAGAAGAAGCCGCAGTTTCCTCCGCCGAACCTCCTGGAGCCGCAGCTGCCCCCTCCGTAGGAACCCCCTCCGTAGGAGCCTCCCCCATAGGAGCCGCAGCTGCCCCCTCCATAGGAGCCCCCGAAGCCCCCGCTGGAGGAGCCGAAGGATCTTCTGCTCCCAAAGGATCTGCCCCCTCCATAGGAGCCCCCGGAGCCAAAGGATCGGCCACCACCATAGGAGCCGCCCCCAAAGGAGCCGCTGCCTCCATAGGAGCCGCCCCCAAAGGAGCCGCTGCCTCCATAGGAGCCGCCCCCAAAGGAGCCGCTGCCTCCATAGGAACCCCCAATTCCACCTATGGAGCTGCTGCCTCCATAGGAACCCCCAATTCCCCCAAAGGAGCCGCTACCTCCACCATAGGAACCACCCGATCCCCCAAAGGAGCCGCTGCCTCCATAGGGGACCCCAATGGCACCCCCAGATGGAGAAGATCCTATGCCCCCCTGCGGGAAGGAGGTGCCCACGAAGCTATCCTGGGGGCAGGAGGCGAGGATGGGCCCCGGGAAGGTGATGACCACGGGCGGAGGGTAGACCACGGCCCGCGAGTCCGCGCAGGAGGTGACGCAGGGCTGGTTCCAGGCGTCCACGTAGGGCTGGGGACAGGTCACATCGCACGGGGACGAGCAGCCGCTGCTCACTATCTCTCCTGAAGACATTTTTGGGATGGACAGCAACCTGCAGCAGCACAGAAATCACAACCACAATTCCCAAGATGCCGGAGGGAAACCAATCCCGCTCTGGTGCCTTCCATGAGCAGGAAAAAAGGGGGAAAGGAGAGTTTGGGAAGAGTCAGCTCTGTCCCTTTTCTGCATTTTTCTGCACCGAGCTCTGCTGCTTCCCAAAGAGTTTCCTGCTGCCCTGGCTGTGCTGGGAATCTTGGAGAGCAAAGCCAAACTCCAGGGACCTTTGGAAGCAGCTCATCCCCAGGAGTTTGTTGGATCGTAACAAGATGAAGTTGTGGTGGGAACCAACAACCTCAAATTGATCCCAGTGCTGGGGAGATTCCAGCCCCATCATGGATCCCGTGCCTACAAATGCAGACAGGGATGGGACTTTGGATTTTAAAGCCTGGAGAAGGCAAATGGAATTGCTGGGCACCACAGGTTCTGCAGGACAACAAGCCCTCAGTGAAAGACTGTCCTGGAGACACCTTTTGGGATGGGGATGAGCCTGAAGCAGGGGATAAACCATAACTAGGATGCCCAAATTCCAGAGGGAAAAAATCCTGCTCTGGTGCCTTCCATGAGCAGGAAAAAGGGGGGAAAGAAGAGTCTAGAACGATTCCTGAAAGCATCTTTTGGGAAGGAGAGAAAAGACGGAAAACATTTTCCCGTATTCACGCAGAGAGCAAAGAAGATCCAACTCACCGGGTCTGGAGAAGTGGAGACGAGGAGCAGCTGTGGATGGCACTGCAGAATTCCAAGAGCTCTTTTATACTTTTCCTGACCCCCAGTGGGATGGGAGACGCGCTTTGTGCAAGAGCTTCCCACGCGTTACCAAACCGTGTTTTGCTGGCTGGATTATTTCATTAATTGTCCTAATTGTTCTCCTAAGTGACGTGATAAATTCATTAATAATTCCAAGTCACGTTCCAAGCACTGCACCCCTTGGGTTTGATTCCATTTACTCCACATTCCAACCCCCAGGAAGTCACCTTGGAGCTGATGTTGTCCCCGGGCCTCGCTGGAATTGAAGCTGCAATGAGTTTAGACCCATACAAGATATTTATCGATTAATAAATAGGTTTTGTACACAATATTTCACTTTTCGCTCCAAAATCTGGATTTTGGGGGGTTGATGGAAGCGATGCCGTTTCCCAGAGCTGCTGGAATGGGAGAACCAGCACCAGGACCCAGGATTTTCCACATAAATTGATATTTCCCAACCCAACTGGAGGAAACCAGAAAGTTTCACGTTAATTGAGGAGTCAAGGAGGAGTTGCTGACTGGCAGAGCTGTCAAACCCAGGGATGTCACCGAGGCCTGACAGGGCTTGTTCGGGTTCTGTTGCAAGATCTTAACCCCGATATCGGCTCCTCGTGTTCTGTTTTTCCGATCGGGTCTGGAAACACCAGAAATGTGGGGATAGGAGTTGTACAAACACCGAGTGTAAGCTTTATCGTGATAGAAATGTGAAATATGGGATGATCACAGAATCCCAGGATCACTGAGGTTGGAAGAGAGCTCCAAGGTCATCGAGTCCAACCCGGGACCAATCCCCACCTGGTCACCCAGTCCAACGTCCAGGTGTTCCTTGGACACCTCCAGGGATGGCGACTCCAAACCTCCCTGAGCCCCTTCCAAGGCCTGATCGCCCTTTCCAGCGAAATTGATGGAATTCCAGCTTCAGGCTGGAGTCGCTTCCCTCCCACAGCTCCAACCGAGAATCAGATCTCAAATCTCTTCAGTTGACTTTGATTTAGAACCAAAACCGCCTCAGTTTGGGGTTTGATGCCACCAATGTTTGTGTGAGGTATTTGTCTGTGACAACCACCCCCAAACATCCATCATGTCCGAATTTCTCCTGATGTTTCTGGTGATCGATAAAGGGAATTTTGCTTGGAGATTTCTCCTCCTGTTTATGCATTTCTGCCTTTCACCAGATGAAGTTTAAATCCAGAAATTCTGCTGTGGCTTCCCTGAAAAAATAATCCTGGCCAATCTTAGGATGCTTTTGTTTTGTTTTAGATGGAATCGGCTTCGTGCACTCAAAAATATTTGGGGTTTTTTCTCCAATGATGCCTCCTCTGGGCACATCTCTCTGGAATATTGCAGCTGTCCCAAAGGAGAATTAGGATAATTAAGGTGACAAAAGGAGAATTATGGAAATTAAGGTGACAAAAGGAGAATTATGATAATTAAATGACTCCATGCTCCAACACGGGGCTTCCTTGGACGATAATGGGCATCCTTTAAGTCCTTTTTAACCAGTTCCTTGCGTTAAACAGATATAAAAAATGACCCTTCCCATCAGAGGACTTATAAAGACAAAATCTGTGGTTTTTCCAATTCTGAATTTCCAGGGAATTTTCTGCAGGACAGAAAATATTTCCCCTGACAAAGCCAAACCGATTTTTGACCTTGCTGAGGGCATTCCTGATCCGTCACCCTTCCAAGCCAATTCCCAAGTCAAATCAGGTCAGGAAATGGCGACAGTCACAAAATCATCTAAAAATTATTTAAGGATTAAAGGAAGACGAGAAGGGTGTGTGCACGTATTGGCTGATGAGGAGTTGATTTACTAATCATTAGCACTTATCAAAGCAATTATTACAATTAGAAGGCGCTTATACAGCAAAAAGTGTTGCTGGTGATGTCCCAAAGTTGTGTTGCATGTGCTGGGAGCCGTCGGGAAGGGTATAAAAACAGGGGTTTTCCTCCGGCTTCTCCAGCGTCTTCTCTTCAGTCCGGTTTTCCCTGCGAGCCCGGTGAGTTCTCTGCCTTTAACTCCAGCCTGCGAGCCTGGAGTTCTCTGCTTTTAATTCCGTTTTTATTGACTGGGATGCTGCTGTTGGTGCTGAACTGGGAGAGAATTCCATGTCAGAGCTCTGAAAAGATCAGGAATATGGACTTGGAGCTCTTTTCCAAGCCAAATTATTCCATAATATCAATTCTGTGTCTTGGGCAGGGAAGATTTTTGTGGCTGGGACTGTTGGGAGATGGAGATCTCAGAATGTGAGGCTGTGCTGTTCCAAACCACAAAGGGAAAGTGTCAATTAAACCCAGACTATTTGATGGGGAGGTTACAACTTAACTACTCCAAGCTTGGCTTGAGTTCAGGATGCAGGGAAATGAGAGGAGATCTTGTATTTATGGGACAATAATTCCTTCAATCAGGAAATTACAGATTTTATTGCGCTGGTGATTGTGCAAAGTCTCAGATCTCTCTGCACATTTTAATTTTACTCCTTTGCTGTGCTGCAGGTTTCCCTCTATCGCAAAAAATGTTTTCAGGAATCGTTCCAAACTCTCCTTTCCCCCCTTTTTTCCTGCTCATGGAAGGCACCAGAGCGGGATTTGTTTCCCTCCGGCATCTTGGGAATTGTGGTTGTGATTTCTGTGCTGCTGCAGGTTGCTGTCCATCCCAAAAATGTCTTCAGGAGAGATAGTGAGCAGCGGCTGCTCGTCCCCGTGCGATGTGACCTGTCCCCAGCCCTACGTGGACGCCTGGAACCAGCCCTGCGTCACCTCCT
>VZTH01012313.1:0-39595 GCA_013397815.1 Aleadryas rufinucha
AAGCTGTGCCAGGAGAGGTTTAGTTTGAGTATAGATAGGATAGAGGGGAAATTTTTTCACGCAAAGCATGGTCGGGCACTGTCACAGGCTGCCCAGGGCAGTGGTGGAATGCCAGCCCTGGAAGCGTTCAAAAAACTGTGTGGATGTGGCACTTGAGAACATGTTTGGTGGTGGTGGTGCTGGGGGAATGACTGGACTCGATGGTCTTAGAGGGCTTTTCCAACCTTTACAATTCCGTGGTTCTATGATACTTTATATCCTGGCCCTAAGCCCCTTGCAAGGACCGTGGGATGCTCAGGTGTGGGTTTGCTGTGGGATCAGATCCCCGTGGCATCCTGTGGCCACAGGACAGCCTCTGGGGTGAGACCATGGCCACATCCCACCATTCACCTTTGCTTTTCTAACAAAAATTCTGGAATTAATCGGTCCTGGGGTCCTGTATTCATTTGTTGGTTGCATTAACACATTTTAGGTGGTGTTTATTTTGTTGGTTTTGGTGACCTGAGATCATTGCATTGATACTCTCAGGGAAGGGTGGATGTTTTCAGCAGAAATAGGTGGATCTGGAAGATTTTAGGTACTTGATGAGCAAGGACTGCATGAGCGTTGGTAGGATTTTTCTGTTAAAAGTAGCAGCAGTGAAACAGTTGACTGCAATGACATTTGATATTTCAATCAGTCTGTTGAAATGAATGAGGTGGATGCACGCACCGTCATGGATTTGGGAATATGAGACACATTAACATAACAATAGTTGACCTGCTGATTTTCAACTTTCAAGATATTTTGTACAGCCTGAAAATCGTATCAGAATCTTCTCTGCCATGTCTCCAGCAGCCAAAGGGCAGATCATTTGACCTGAGCTATAGCCAGAGTAGTTGGGTGCATAAAACTATGTTAGTTTAGAAAGTTGGGGAAGGTGTAAGAGGAAAAACTCGCAAACTAGAGAAGATAAGGATGAGAAGTGTTTCTGCTCCATGAGAAGTTTTCCCAGAGGATTGTGGCTGTCTTTAAAAACAATCTCAGTGAAAAATAAATGTGTGTATGAAGAGTCAGTTTCTCTCTGAAGTGTCCAGTGGATGGACAAACCTTTAAGGACAGCCGTGCACAGACACTGAGAGTCTCTTGTAGCAATACTCACAACAACTCTCCCTCCTTCAGTGGGAAAAACATCACACGGGCTGCCTTTGCTGTTTTTCCTTGGACTGAATTTTCCCTTTTACTGCAAAACTGCAGAATACATTCCAAGGCTTCCCTCTCCTGAGGGATTTTCTTGGCAGTGCGGTGCTGGAAGCAGTGTTCACAGGTGCTGAAAGCACCCAGCACTGGCCCTTGCTGCCCCAGAGATCCTCTAGCCCCCAGCAAGATCTGGAGGCCACAGAGGGACTTAATTTCTCCCTCTTTGACTAGAGGGATAACCTCAGAGACCTGGAGTCTATGAGGAAGCAGGATCTCAGAAAAATCGTAGAATCATGGTATGGTTTGACATGGAAAGGACCTTACAGACCATCTCGTTCCACCCGCTGCTATGGGCAGGGACACCTTCCACTATCCCAGGTTGCTCCATGCCCTGTCCAACCTGGCTTTGGACACTTCCAGGGATGGGGAGTTCACAACTCCCCAGATTACCCCACTGTGAATGATAAACCCCAGAGGTTAATCACTCCCCATAGCTGCTCCTCCATCCATCCATGCTGTAGGAGATTGCCAGGTGCTGAGCTTTCCTGGCTCAGCTCTCCTGTACTAAGGGAGAAGCAAACAAAGCCACCAGGCCCTTCCCACTGTGCATCCTCTCTCTGTGTTGTAAATACCCTCTGTGTTCCCTTTCCAACTGACTGGGTCCCTTGCAGAGGAGCAGCCTCGGGGGCCTGCGGAGTTTTCACATCCCTAACAAAGCACTGAAGGACAGGAAAGGACAACGGGCACCGGATGCCGCCTCTTCTGCACCAGCGCCCTCCTTACTGCAATTATATTCCTGTTAGAAACCTCCGCCTTATTTAAAGAGACGCTGTCAACTGCCTCAAAGCTCCTTTTTGGAAAAGTCTCCCAAGGCCATTGAGATGTGTTCTTAATGATGGGAGAAAAGTGCTGGAGATAAAGAGCAATGATAAAGCAGAGATGCTTCTCCTTTTTTAGGCTGTTGAATCTAATGAATTAAAACTACTTCAATTAATCACTATAGTCTCTTCTGACAAAATGATTGTTTTAGTTTCTGGATGATGGGAGTGAGGCAGGGGGAGCTGAGCGATGTGATCAGGGTTGCTCAGTGAGTTGGCTGCAGAGCAGAGCTCAGGGCTGTGAGGTGATAAAGGAGACTGTATAGCATGAACCAGTGTTTGATTGATGGTAGCAGCAGGAAATACTCCCCAGAGGCACCATGGTGTGCTATGATGTAGCCCCTTCCCTAGGAAGTGCTCCAGCACATCCAGTGTGGGATCCAAGATCTAAGGCTGGTTGAATTCCTGATCTTGGCTGGTCTGACAGGCTGTGCTCATCCATGTACCACCACAAAAGATCTCTCCAGGACTGGGAGAAGGGCTTTAGTGGGAAACTCCAGGCTCACCTTCCCTCACTTCAAAGACTGCAGATCGTGAGGAACCTCCTGAATGTATGTATGGCTGTTGGCTGTCACTAATGTCATTACTCAAGTGGTTGGGCTTAGTGTTTTCAAACATGCTTAGTTCTCCTCTCCGCTGGCTTTGGCCAGCTCAGATTTTCCTTGCATTTACTCACCATCCTCAAGTTTAATTTTTGTGTTTATTGGCAGGTGTGCGTCCCTCCAGGGTCGCTGCGATGGTACTGAAGGTGTTCTTTCCATCGTGCTGCTCCTCGGCAGACAGCGGCATTTTGATCGGCCGCTGGATCTCGGAGCAGAACTCTGCTGTCATCCTTGCTGTGGTGCACTTCCCCTTCATTCCTGTCCAGGTGAAGCAGTACCTTGGGGAAGTTCAGCGCATGACTGAAGTCAATGTTTCTGTGCTTGGCTCATGGAGCAACAGCAAACAGGAGAAAGAAGAGAGTCTGAGTGAGTTCTTGGAGGACCTTGGGACCATATTCTGCCATGAGGCATGGATTCAGATAAGTAAAGAGGGAGACAGCAAATTCTGGAGCTGTTCTACCCTTCCGAAACACTCTAAGAACCCTCAGGAGGAAGAAATCATCTTGGTGTACTATGACCAGCACAAAGTCATGCTTTCCCATCTGCACCCCCCTTTGGACACAGCTGGCCAGAGGGCAGAGGATGCCTCAAAGCTCTCGGCTGTCTTTGACACGGTGGCCAGGAGCCAGGTCCTGTTCATGACGGACAGGTATGACGAGGGGCCCATCAAGCTGACCCACTGGCAGTCGGATGGGGTGGAGGCCAGTATCATCGTGGAGCTGATGAAGCAGGCCTCCGTGCCTGCCTGCATGCTGCTGACATTCCTGCTCTCACTGCTCTCTGGGATCTGCAGGAGCAGGTAGGTGATGTGACGTCACCTAGCTTGTTTTGCCTGGCAATGTAATTTGTGTTTAGGCATTGCAGGACTACTGCTCAACCCCAGTGAGAAATGTGATACAAAATTGTTCTGTTGGAAACAGGCTTCTGCAAGAGGTCCTGTTGGGGTCTGGGGAGCTCCACTGAAAACACAAGGCCAAAGGCTCCCTCAGAGCTCTTTGTGGAGCTGGGAGGTTTTCTGGGGAGGCATTCATGTCCTCCCCATTTGCAGCAGGGATAGTTCAGCCCTGCTTCAATTTCATCACAGTTGAAACTGGATTTCCAGCTATTCTGTGGCTAACAGAATGACATGAGGCTCTCCTTGATGGCTCTATAGCTGGGGACTCCCTCTTCCCTGTTTGCTGTGAGTCCCTCTGCCACTGTGAAACATCAGCAAATACTGTTTCTAAGTCTGTCCTCTCTCCAAGAGACTGTGGTGTTGCAACCTTGGTACTTAATAGAAGTTTAGAGGGATTGCTGGTCAGCCTGAATCCTTGGTGAAATCCTGTTCTCACAACCGTGAGCCTGAATAGAGTGCTCCAAATATAACACGTGGCAAGTGCTTGGACTGAAAACTAATTCTGAGCAGACTTGAAGAGGAGAAACTTAGAATCATGGAATCATTTACCTTGCAAAAGCCCTCTAAGATCATCGAGTCCAACCATTAACCCAGCACTGCCAAGGCCACCACTAACCCATGTTTCCAAGTGCCACATGTTTTTTGAATACTTGCAGGGATAGTGATTCCACCACTGCCCTGGTCAGGCTGCCTGGAGAGGTTGTGACAGAGAGAGGAGTGGAGTTCTGGTTCTGAGCTGCAAAGGGACGCTAGAATTGATGAAATTTTGATAACAGCTATTACTGTATTCATGGATAAATTGTCTCAAGTGTAGCCTAAGGGAATGGAGGTTTTTAACGGGTTTCCAATTGTGTGATATGGTTGTAAAATAATTACAGTGATACTCTTCCCATGCAAAGATTTTCTGAGCAGTTGGGTTACACCTTTTGGTACACAAAGGGAAAACTGTCCAGTTTTGGACTATTGGAAGAGATTTAGGTTCAAACCCAAACCTGATATCATTAAGGACCCCTGTGTCCTGGGACTGCTCTGTAGATACTGTGTGTTACTGGCTCTTAATGGTGATTAAGTCACAACTTTGTGGTTGGGCAGAAGATTTGGAGTCAGCTCCAAAGGTCCTTCTTCTGTCTGTGTGCCACCACCAGCAGACAGGATGGTTCTTTTCAGACTTGGTCTCACTTGATTCCACCTCGACTGGTGCCAGGACTCAGACCAGGCTTGGAGTCAGGTTAAGCCCAAGCCTTGCAGGCATCCAGGAGGCTGCAGTCTAAGCATAAGTTGGGAGCTCAAACTCAACTGGCAGGTTGGGCCCAGATAGCTGCTACCCAGCTTCTCAGGAATTTTGACTTCAGCTGTTCCTAGGGCCAGGATAGATGTTTTGAGGTGGAGCAGCAGCCAGCTGTACCTGCCAGCAGGCAGAATGCAAGGCTTGCTGTGCATGAACCTACCCCGAGCCTGTCCTTAGCCTTGGGAGGCAGAGCTTTCTCTCTCCTTTGTTTTATTCACCCACAGTATCAGCTTTATATTTACTTATCTTACACATGCTTTAAAACATCAGTCTTGGAGAACAGAGATTAGTACCTGGCTCGACCTTCTAAGTCATTTAAAGGAATTTGGTTCCATTTTGCACGTGATGTGTGGTACAACCTCCTTCATGCCAATGTACTCGAGGCAAGGAGAGTTCAAGATGTCACGTGCAAGTGTCCTTCCAGTCCTCTTCTCTCCGTGCTGGGACAGGACATACCATGAAATAAGATTTACTGGTTTTTTTCTCCTTCAGGTCACAGGACTTCTTTCTTGCCCTGTTTTTTGTGATGTTAAGGGATAGTCAGCTTTGAAAGGCCAAAGAAAGAGATCGGCAATGTCCTCTCAGGCTGCAGAGGCTTGGAGATTTTTGGAAATGCCCCTGTTGTGTATTTGCACAGGAGAAGCAGGGCAGCAGTGTTGGAAATCTCAGGGAGTGAGTTGCTGCCATCCCTCCAAGCTCACCCAGCGCTTCCAAGTCCTGCACATCCCGAATTAAGGCATTTCTTCAGCACCACCGTGTGCTAAGGGGTGGCCATTGCAATTCTGCCTCAGAGGGACTTGAGGGCAGCATTCCCATTGTCCCTGAAGGTCTCTGTTCTTGGGGACACTAGGATATTTTAGTCTTGAGACAATAGATTCTGTGTGCTCCTTTTAAAAAAAGTCTGTTTTAAGCACCTCCAATTCCTCATCCAAAGGGAGGCACTGTCCTTGCAGTTTCTAGCAAGCAGCAAGAAAACACTCAGGAGTTCTGGTTAATGGAGCTTAATATTTGCATGTGATCCAGATTCGGAAAGATTGCTTTTTATCTGATATCTGAAAAATCCCCTCTCACTCTTGGGAAAAAAATGAATTGGAAAACCAAGACTTACTCATGGAGGCTATGTTAATTTAGTGCTAAAATTCCATATATTTGGAAATACCCCAAAGATCTCCTGCTGCTTAAATAATGCAATGACACAACATCACTGGATTTTTGTTGGGTTTTTTTATCTGGTTGGTTTTCCATTGAAGTTCTGAAAATTGTTCTATATACTGTGTGATAAACAAGTGGGAGTATTTCTGGCAATGCACAGTCGATGTGCAAAGGGGTAGGAGACCACGCAAGGAATATTTTTTGCTTTCTTCCTCAGTCCTCCCAGAGAGGAGAGTTTGCATTGCACATCTTGCAGCTGCTCTATTGAGCTTTTTGCAGTATGTTTGTATTTTTATTTCAATAAGTATGTGTATGTATTTCCTTTCCAAAGAAAGTATGTGAGTGGAATAGGGGTTGTGCTTGTGGTGGTGAGTGAAAAGAGAGTCAGTTGTAGCACAGACAAGGACATCCCTCTGATGTGTTTTTGGGCCTGTGGTGTCCAGTTGAGGAGCTGAACTGGGAGCAGGCTTCAGTGGGTGCACAATGTTGTGGTGCTCTGGGGATGAGGCTGCTTTGAGAATCATTCCCACTTGTGCAAGACATTCCCCAGGCAGAAAAGAGCAGCCTGTCCTTTCCCTTGGCCAAGGGTGTCAGGTTGGGGGTGACCCAGGAGTGTCAGATTGAGGGTGACCCAGGGGCTGGCTGCCTCCAGTTTGAGGAACAGCCATGGATGGTGAGAGATCCCCACCGCTGAGAGAGGATGGGACTATCACCCAGTCAGTGTGTAGTGTAGCACAGGGCCCCAGAGCTGCTGCTTTCTGCCTGAGCTGACAGGGTCTGGCAGCTGGTGTTTGACCCATAATTCTTCACCTTCAGCCATCTGTACATAATCCCACAGGTAGAGCATTTCTCCTTCCCCATCTTTGCATTTCAAGTGCAATTCTCTGCTCTAGTCAAGTTTTGCCACACCAGAGTTTGTAACCACTGGGCTGGGGTATAATTGGAAGGGAAAACTCGTATGTTCTTGTGTCTTGGTGAATCTGTGAGCCCAGGTGTGTGTGATGAGTGGCCAGAGCAGTCACCCCCCTCTCCCTCCCTTGCACGGTGCTCTTTTCTCCACCGCCTCAGCTCCCTCCTCCTGACAAGTCAGCTGAGGAACAGTGCATTCATTTGTCTCCAAGGTGGGAGGCTGTAGCGAAGAGCTGAGTAACGTGGAGACCTCAAATTAAGAATGATTCACAGTACACTGTGTGTGTTTCAAACCCAACGTGTCTGAAATTTGAATGGGGAGGGAGGGGGAAGGGGGGACTTCAACACTCTGATCCTTAAGCTGACAAACTGTGCACGAAGCAGGGTTCAAAGGGCTCAGGAGGGCGTGGGAAGGAACGGGACAGCAGCCCCAGGGAACTGAGCAGGGTTTGGAGGAACTGTACCCTTGTGATTGGTGTGAATTGTATAAATAGCAGTAGGCACCCCAGTATGCCCATCCTGGCCAGTCCTGGAGGCATCTGCTGCTGGGCACAGGCTGGCGTCCTCTGGGTGAAATCCACGGAAGGCACGCACAGTTTACAGGGACATCCATATCCAGGCCATGCTCAGTAGTGATCCAAGCAGCTGTGCAATTGCCAAAGTGAAGCAGGATACAAGGAATGATGGTAGTGTGTGAAATAAATGTAGCCTGAAAGACCATGCCAAAGCAGCACAGGAGAGTAGGTGAAGTGACTAAAAGTGACTGTGGATTCTTGGACCTGTAATAAAAAACAGTGAAACACTGTGAAAATAGTGCAACAACTGCACTGGCTAGTGTAGTGCACTCCTGTGTACAGGAGGGAAGTGATCCAAATTATGTCCACATCAGAATTTACCCCCAAACCAAAGCTGGTGCCATGTGTTGCTGTGGTTTCTGTGACCAGTCTGCACCCAGTGCTGTGTCACTTCAGCCTGCACAAACCACCAACAGTCCTTGCTTTAGAGGTTGTGTGGTAATAAAAGTAACTCCCCAAAATAATTGAGCATCATTTAGTACTTTTCTTCTGAGTCATAAGAAAAGAACCGTGTGACTGTTTCCTCCCCTACAAGCCTAATGTGGATGTTAACTTTGAAACCTAATTAAATGCTAAATGTTGTGTTAGCTACATAATGCTGGTCACTGCAAGGCAGTGGAGAGAAGGTAGAAGTGAAGATCCTGGAAAAGGACTTTGGAAGTAATAAAGAAAGAAAAAGAGAAGGATCAAGTGGAAGAAAAAAGAAAAGAGAGGGAAAAGGAACGTAAACTGCATGGAAGGCACAGCTGTTTGTTATACCACGCTCATACCACATAGAGACTTGTGATCACCTCTGCTCTGGAGCTAGGCTGGAAGAGCTGGGGGTGTTCACCTGGAGAGGAGAAGGCTCTGGGGGGACCTTAGAGGCCCTTGCAGTGCCTAAAGGGGCTCCAGGAAAGCAGGACAGGGATTCTGGGCAAGGGATGGAGGGACAGGCCAAGGGGGAATGGCTTCCCACTGGCAGAGGGCAGGGATAGATGGGATATTGGGAAGGAATTCTTGGCTGTGAGGGTGGGCAGGCCCTGGCCCAGGGTGCCCAGAGAAGCTGTGGCTGCCCCTGGATCCCTGGGAGGGTCCAAGGCCAGGTTGGAAGGGGCTGGGAGCAGCCTGGGCTAGTGGAAGGGGTCCCTGCCCATGGCAGGGGGTGGAACGAGATGAGCTTTAAGATCCCGTCCAACCCAAACCATTCCATGATCTGTGATGAGTAATGCTGGGGTTTGTGCAGCAGTTATACCATGTTGTACTGTTGCACTGAACACGCAACTTGACACTGCTGTCCTGGAGACTGGAGCATTGTGCAAGCCCAGTGATGTATCCAAAAGCAGAAGTTGGAATCAGGATTGCCTTGTGGCTTCCTTGGAAGAGTGAGACGTGGTTTGACAGAGTGCAAATGAGAGCTTGGCTTGTCTTCGTGTCTTGGTCTGGCAAGGCTGCCTTAATTCTGTTAACCTTTCAGAGAGTCATTAACATCTAATCACCAGCTCTGGTTGCACAACCTTAACTTTACACTGACTGTTTTGCATGGCTTTTGGATGCTGGCCTGCCTGCTGCATGGCAAAGGCAAGAGGAGACATTCCCATGTGTTTCTGCAGGGTGCTGAAGTTTTGGCCTTTGTCTTTCTTGTGGAGCAAACTCTCAACTTGTGAGCAGCTGGGACATCGCCTGCAGCACCTCCAGGTCATCAGCAGCAACAAGAAGGCTCAAAACCAAAATCAGCTAATGAGGTATGGAGTACATGTAAAGTTAGGTGTGTCTTGGCTCTATTCCTGTCTCCTGTGGGGAACCCAAACCATGGCTCCCATGCCTGGAGAGCACTGGGTCCTCACTGCACCCCATCATGTTGCTCTACACCCTGCTAGTTTGCACATCTTTACTCTGCACTGTATTTATATGCATATGTATTTGTATATGTATATGTTAATTATGCCTTTTGCCAGATACCTGCCTTTATCCCTAGCCTGGGAAAGGCAACTGGGATATTGCACCCCAAAAACTTGTACTGCACCCATGAGTGCTTTGCTGTCACTACTCCCACAGGCTCATTGCTTTCACATGTGCTGCTGTCAACCACTGCCATCCATCAGTGTTCTGTGGCACTTTCCATAAGAGCAGAAAGGTTTAAATGCTCCCCTCTTTCACCCACTCTTTTGGGGAAGCTTTTTGTGCAAAAACTGCAGACCAGAGACTCCACTTACACTGTTAGTTCAGTAACAAAGTGTAAGAGAAAAAGCAAACATGCAGCACAGTGAGAGGAACAGAGCAGAGATCTGAGACAGACATTGGATGCCCTACGGCTCTTCCACAGCCAGTCTTGTTCTGTGTGGTTCTCTGATCCTGCAGTAATAGACTCCCAGTGAACACTTAAAATAGATCAGCAGATTTGAAGGCCAAAAGTAACGGTGATTGTTTAATCTGATTTCCTGAGTAATTCACGTCATGGAATTCCATTCAGAAACTCTAGCAAGGAAGGGGCAGCTGAGCAGCCCTTCTGGGTTTGTGTATGAACCCAAAACCACTATTTATGGCCTTGTCTCGGAAAGCCATCTGATCTCAGTGTGGATGCGCCAAGTGCTGGTGCCCTCAGTACTGGTAATTGGTAAATCCTCCCTGAGTGTGTATATACCTTTCTGTCTAACACTCCTCTTTGTGGCTTCAATCCCCTCTTTGCTCCCTGCTAAGAAAGGTTTTGTGGTGTGGCGGGCTCTGAGTGGCTCCGTGTGTAGAATCATGGACTTACAGAATATCCTGAGTGGGAAGGGACCCATCAGGATCATCAAAGTCCAACTCCTGGCCCTGCACAGACACCCCAACAATCCCACCCTGGGCATCCCTGGCAGCGCTGTCCAAACGCTCCTGGAGCTCTGGCAGCCTCAGGGCCATGTCCATTCCCTGGGGAGCCTGGGCAGTGCCCAGCACCCTCTGGAGAAAGAACTTTTTCCTGCTGTCCAACCTAACCCTGCCCTGACACAGCTCCAGCCATTCCCTGGGTCCTGTCCTTGGTCACAGATCGGAGCT
This sequence comes from Aleadryas rufinucha, assembly GCA_013397815.1. Lineage (NCBI taxonomy): Eukaryota > Metazoa > Chordata > Aves > Passeriformes > Aleadryas > Aleadryas rufinucha. The sequence continues at coordinate 10,494 of VZTH01012313.1, forward strand.
GCTCCTCAGGAGGAAGCTGTAAACAGCTGCAAGATTTCCCCTCAGTCTTCCCATCTCCAGGCTGAACAAACCTGTTCTGTGCTTGACCACAGAAGGAGCAGCATACCAGTGGAAGTGAAAAGATTCCAAAATTGTTTCTTTCCAGTGAGTTGTCCTGGTGTCCCTGGGACCTTAAAGGTGCTACATAAGCAAAGCCAACAACTGTTATTGAAACATTAAACACTGTCCTTCCTTTTTCGCTCACTCTGTTTCTCTCTACCCTGCCTGCAGGAAAGCCAACATCTTTGTCTCTCTGCTGATTGATGTGGCTCTGGGGATACTGCTGATGTCGTGGCTGTACAGGAAGAACCGCATTGGTCACCTTGCTGACACTCTCATCCCTGTGGCTGATGTAAGTCTGGCCAAATCTGATCCCCTTTCACCTGCTCTAGGCACTGCCCAGCTCTTGATGCCTGGGTTGGTTCTAAGGAGGCAGTGCCTCACACGAGGGTTTCAGAGAGACCCATCTGAAGTCATGCAAATTAGGTCTCCTCAAGAACAGTGAAATCTTCAAATCAAGCCTGTTGGGGCTGCTCAAAAGAAACTCTGCTCTGCTTTGCATGTACTATGAATAGCAATTAGATGTTTATGGGAGGGCTCCTCCAGCTCCTTAAGGAACAATTACGGCTTGGACAGAGCTCTGCAGCTGCAGGTTGGGTGGTAATGAAGCCACAGTGCTTTTATTTTTTTCTGGAGTCAACAGAAAGTGTCCTCAGGTTGTTGCTATATGAATTGTTTGTGGTGTAAAAAAAGCTGTAACCTGGGTTGAATCTGATAAACTGCTGGAAAATCAAACATGATAAGCAGTGCAGCTCTTGTAAAGGAGTTTCGTGGGGAGGTCCAAAGGCTTTGCTGGTCAGAGTACAAACACCTGAAATCCTGCCTAAGAGCTCTGGGGTATTGATGCTAAACTAGGAAAACTTGCTGTGTCTTGTGATTTTCTTACACATAACTCCTCTTGCCCACTGAGATTCCTCAACATTGGCAGAAACTCACAGATAGCGAGTATGACTCACACTGTCCTGCTCTTCTGATGGTTCATTTTAGGTGCAGAGCTCCAGTATATCTGTTTAGTGGCAATAAGGAACATATAATGTACTTCAGAGGCTGGAGACCAGACCACTAATCCGAGGTCAGCTCTGTTTTAAGAGCTTCTGTGTCTTGGGAATACATGTGCAGCCAATTTCGAGCCCTGCCATGCAGCTGCACAGCCTAATCCTTTCTCTGCCCGCTTTTCTTTCATTTCTGAATGGGTCTTTCCACTGGTTTCTTTCTAGCAGCTGGAGAATGTCTTCTCTCTGCTCTTTCTCCAGCTTCTTGGTTGGGAAGAATTTGAATCTGATCAGAGAATTCCAGCAGCAGTTTATTTTTCCTACTTATGTTGGATTTCCTGGGAAGAGCTCACATTTCCCTTGACGATGATCTTCTTGGTCCATGTCTAACTCCTTAATTATTACAAGGTCTCTGATCATTCTTGTACATGCTGGACTTTCAGAAAGCATGTATGGAGTGTCCAGCATAGCTGTGGATCAGGATTATTGCTGGTTTTCTTATCTTTCATAGTCAAATTTTTAAGAATAGTGTGTTCTAAGGATTGCTGCAGACCCTGCTCAGCAGCAGTGGTGGGTAGGAAGAATCACGTTTGTTGCAGGATACTTGCCCTTGTGTTTGAGCTATACACTGCAAATATTCTTCTAAGCCTAATTCCTACATCTTTTCCCTTACAGATATTTCAGCTGGAGAAGTCTAAGTTCTCTAGAGCTTTCCTTTTGGGATTACTGGAAGTGCCCAGCTCTCAGAAATCCGATTTCTTAACAAGTCTGCAGGGAAGTAGCTTTGGCTGCATTCCTGGTTGCACAGGTGGCTCTGGGAGGAATTCCATCTGCCCAGTGTCTTTGGCAGATGGACGCTCTCCGTGCTCAAGGTGTGTCCAACCCCAGCACCTGTCCTGGACACGCTTGCTTGCGAGGGTTGCTTGCTTGTTCCTCTTTCAGTAATTTAGCTCATCTGTCACTCAACTTCTGCATTACAGTGTCAGCTATCTTCACCAAGCCTCCTCCACGTGTGGACTCTGTTACCTGGCTATCACCAGGAGCTGCTTGCTTTCTTTCCTGGAAGTGCTGACTCCTCCATGTCTGGGGAGGCTGATAGCCACTCAGTGCCTTTCTTCCCTGTTTTTCCAGGCTTATCAGTTCAGGCCACTCACAACTCTTCTTTTTTCCAGCCTTACTTTCTTCTTTCAGGCATGTGAGATTGTGGACATAAAATCATTTGGAGTCCTTTTACTGCCTTTGCTGGACATTGATTTATATGCATTATATGCAGGCCTTAAAAAATGCAGATCTGAGTGATCCCAAAATATACCAATGACTTCAGCATGTGGTGTGCAAGCCAGCACCACTTCTTTTCCAGTATGACAGCAAAATCTCCCCTCAGCCATTCAGCAGTAGGTTTCCTCTCTGCTGCTGAGTGTCCATCTGGTCTGCATTATTCCCATCACTGGGCTTTCTCAAGTGCTTGTGTGTTGCCAAGTTCAGTAACTCAGCATTCCCTGTATGCAGAGAGCTCCTGTTCCTTCCCTAACACTCTTCTGCTTTGAGCTGTGACCAGATCTGCTGATGGCATTGACCCTACACCTGTGTCTGTTGGTAAATGGAACATTGGATATCTCATTTCCCCCAGAGGGTGCTGGGCACTGCCCAGGCTCCCCAGGGAATGGGCACGGCCCCGAGGCTGCCAGAGCTCCAGGAGCGTTTGGACACCGCTCTCAGGGATGCCCAGGGTGGGATTGTTGGGGTGTCTGTGCAGGGCCAGGAGTTGGACTTTGATGATCCTGATGGGTCCCTTCCAGCTCAGGATATTCTGTGTTACTGTTATAATAAGATTGTTATGTATAATAAGGCTGTATACATAACCTCACTTTAACCTTATTGATTTTAATATTGACAGGCTAACCTTATATAACACATAACCTTATTGGTTTGATTGATTGATTTTAAGATTGACAAAATCCCAGCTATGTGGGGCCTGGATACAGTGCTTGGGTTTTTTCCATCCAACACCTCTCTGGAAGGAAGCAATGCAGGTGGGTTATTTTGACTCTCAGCACTGCCAGGGTCACAAGCTCAGCCTGCCGCCAGGAGTTCAAGCTGTGTTCCCTGACCATCCGTTGTCATCCCCTGATAAAATGGATCTCAGTTCAGCACTTGGCTGGCAATTGTTGATGCTGCACAAGACATCACTGAGTGCAGCTCCCACTTTCCCAGCGTGGTGAGCTCTGCTGTGCTGGCTGTAATAACAAGTTGCTTTTGTCACTCAGTGAGGCAGATGTGATTCAGAGACACCCGGGGAGTAACTGGCAAGGAGTTGTTAGGAAGGACTGATTTTTGAAGCAGGCTTTTAAATCCAAAAATGGAGAACTTGAATAATCTTCTCTCTGTAGGTGCCCTCGCAACTCCTACCTTCCTCCTTCCTCTTGATCCCACCAGGCTTCCCAATGGTTGTCTTTGCTTTTGCCTTCCACAAGACAGCCTTCTTTCAGAAATACCTGACTCAAAGCACTGCATTGGTTTTAAACAGAACTGCTTATAAACCATCTCCTTTTTTTTTGCTTCATCTCTTTTATCCTTGCTGATGTCTCTTTTCCCTAAGTTGTAATCTGTTTGAAACAGTTACATATTTATCATAGATTGTGCCTGCAAAAGCATTGCTGGGGCTTGGAGATAATTGGATGGATGTTCCTACTCAGTCTTGTTCCACTGATACATAAACAAAGCAAGCAGAGAGAACACTTCCTGGAAAAATATTTTTAGATGTTAATTTGTGAAATAGTGTATCTTAGAGCCCCAACCACCTGCAACAGACACAGGGCAGGTGTGTCTGACAGGGAGAGTTTGGCTCTGTGTGCTCTGACTTGCACCAGATAGAACCCTTAAAGCTGGAAAAGACCTTTAGGATCACCAAGTCCAACCATCAGCCCAGCACCACCGTGTTCACCACTAACCCCTGTCCTCAAGTGCCCCCAGGGATGGGGACTCCCCCACTTCCCTGGGCAGCTGAGCCAGTGCCTGACCACCCTTTCAGTGAAGAAATTTTCCCAATATCCAACCTAAACCTCCCCTGGCACAACTTGAGGCCATTTCCCCTTGTCCTGTCCCTGTTGCCTGGGAGCAGAGCCTGACCCCCCCCCCCGGCTGCCCCCTCCTGTCAGGGAGTTGTGCAGAGCCACAAGGTCCCCCCTGAGCCTCCTTTTCTCCAGGCTGAGCCCCTTTCCCAGCTCCCTCAGCCTCTCCTGGTGCTCCAGCCCCTTCCCCACCTCTGTTCCCTTCCCTGGAGCATCACAGTGCCCCGTGTGTCCTTCTCCATCCATGTCGCATCAACACTGGTCCTCTGCACATGGAAACTGGGAAGAAGAGCATGACAGTAAAGAGAATCTTTCCACAATGAGCTCATCTAACCCTCGTTAGCTCCAGTCTCTCTCCAGTTTGGTCATGTCCCAGCACCCTGTTATGAAACACTTCCAAACCACTGTATCTGATTTATTAATATGCCCACATTCAGTATTCATGTCTGCAGGAGGAGAATTGGACTCCCAGTCACCTTTCCTGATTCTACTTGCTATTGATCAGTCCTAAAATATCTGTCTGGAAAACAACCTGCAAGGTTATGCCTCCGGACTCTGTTTTAAGATGCCCTGCCCAGCTAAATAACAGCAAGGTAGGGCACCTTCCCAGGGCTACGTGCCCCTGTCAGTGTTTAGCAGCACCTCTGGGACTGGCAGCCTCCAGAAATATTCACTGCTAAAACCCAGCCTTGCTGAAGGATTGCTTTCAAGCATTTAAATATTTCATTAAAATCCCCAAATGCTTTTTCTAAGTTACCAATCCAACACTTTAAATATTAAAACCAGTCTATTTATAAAGCAGCAAACGCTTCTCAGCCACAGAGGTGAGCTCCATGGGATCCAATCAGTCCTGGCTTGCAGTGAGACAGAGGGAAAAGGAAGGAAATAGAAAGACAAGCCTTTTGGAGACCTTGAAAATGGAACCATTAATTTTGCCACTGCACTAAAAGTAAATGTTTACAAACTCATTTTGCCAGGATCTGTTGGTTAATAAAGAAAATGGAATCATTCCTTGGAAATAATTTTTCCTTAGGGAAATTATACATGTGAGTGGTAAGGAAAGTAGGCTAGAGTGCATCAGCTTTAGGGAGAGTGGCTTGGTGGTTCTACACGTGGGCAGTTTTCAGTGCCCTTCCCTTGCATGGGCTGTAAGTGGGATTTTTGGAGAGAGAGGGCTTTTCCTCACAATCTCTGCCCATGTAGGACAGTGTAAGAGGTCACTTCTTCCAGGTATTTTCCCCACATGTTTGCTGAAGGTTATCACTCTCAGCTCCCTCAGTTCAGAGCTTGGTAACTGGAGCTCAGCAATGATTTCAGCTCAGGAGAGTAGGGCAGGTGTGAAGTTCTGAGGAGAAAAATCACCCAACTGCAAGAGAAGTGTGGACTAGTGGAGTGGAGTGGGAAGATCAATAAATAACACCAGCCTGGGCTGAAATCACCAGAAACTGTGAATCACAGCCCTCAGTGAAGGGTCTGGAGCATATGTTTGAGGTAGGGAGGAACAAGCCCAGAGCTGGGGTTTGGTTTGTTCTGCAGCAGTGAAGTGACAGCACACAGGGCAGGCAGGAAGGTCCTGAAACTCAACACCAGAGTCCTGGGGGAGCTGCAGCTCCAATCCTGGGGTCAGACAAGAAGGACACTGGGGAGCTGGAGCAGGTCCAGGGAGAGGAACAGAAGTGGGGAAGGGGCTGGAGCACCAGGAGTGGCTGAGGAAGCTGGGAAGGGGGCTCAGCCTGGAGAAAAGGAGGCTCAGGGGGGACCTTGTGGCTCTGCACAACTCCCTGACAGGAGGGGACAGCCAGGTAGCAAGCGAAAGGACAAGAGAAAACAGCCTCAAGTTGCAACAGGGGAGGTTTAAATTGGATATTGGGAAAATTCCTTTATGAAGAGGGTGGTCAGGCACTGGAACAGACTGCCCAGGGCAGTGGTGGAGTCACCATCCCTGAAAGTGTTCAAAAAGCCATGTGGATGTGGCACTTGGGGATGTAGGTTAGTGGTGCACCTGGCAGTATGAGGTTCATAGGACTTGATGATGTTAGAGGGCTTTTCCAACCATAATGAATTTCTGATTCAGTGATGCTGGGAGGAGCTCCATTAGTGTTTTTCCTCAGTGATTCCAAGGCTGCTTTGTTGCTGAGATGCCATGAGTACCTGTCCATGAAGCCTGCAGAGTGATAGGCAAGATCAGTGCTAAGGCCTAGTACACCACAAAGTATCAAGAGAGTTTGTGCATGAAATACATTTATGTAATTGTGTTTTCTACCCTGCTCTGAACAAATACAGATTGTTTATAAAAATTCACTCTTTTTTGCCCAACAGTGCACTGCCATCTTCCCCCCTTTTAAAATCCTGACAGCCTTCCCCAAACTCAGCTCTGACTTTTCACCTGACTGTCCCCAGAAGTGGATTTGTGCACCAGCATTTGCCATCTATTTCCAGAACCCTCATTAGCCCAAGAAATCCCACTGTGCAAGCCTTCCAGAGGTGGCCAGAGGTGACACAGTTCCATGTTCCCAGCACAGAGACCACTGAGGCAGTTCAGGTTCCTCTCAGCTGTTGTGTTTGATTCAGTAAGGACTTAATAAAGGTGCATTTCTGATTTAAGTAGTCGTCTGTAAAGCAACTGTTTGGATTTTTTCCCATTGCTTTGAAGGTTGTGGTGGAATACTTGAGAGGGCAGCAGTTGCAGTGCACTGGCCCCATTCAGTGTGATTGCAGTCTTTTCTCTCCATGGCCTTGCTTCCTTGTGTTTGCAGCACGTGGCTGAAGAGTTGCAGGACCTGCTCCAGTGGCTGATGGGAGCACCAGCTGGGCTGAAAATGAACCGAGCCTTGGATCAAGTTTTGGGCCGCTTCTTCCTTTATCACATCCATCTTTGGATCAGTAAGTGAAATTGTTTAACTTTCCAGCCTCCCTTTTCATGACTTCCCTCTGAGTGTTTAATGTTTGCATAGAGGTGAGTAATGAATCAAAATGCACTTCTGCAAGTACATACTTGTCTGGGAGTCTTCCTGCTGTGGGAACTGAAGCCAAAGTTGGATTCCCACACAAGGAATTCATGCATATTAAATAAAGGGCTGGTATTGATGCTTTGCAAGAAGTGCAGATCCTGCTGGGGCTTAGTTACTTGCTGTCACTGGTGGTGAGTGTCCAAGGGAAGGCAATGCTATGAGGTCTTTTGTAGGGTTTCGTGGTCTTTGCCATGTGAGAGGCAGCTCTTGGGATAGGGATGAGAAATGTGCAGGGATGCAAATGCCAACCCTGTCCTATCACCAACTTCAGCTTAGTGCAATTTCATTATTTCAGGTTCTTCCTTGAAATAACACACTCCTGTTATCCTTGATGGAGGAGTACAGGCATGATGGACATGAACTCCATAGTTATTAAACTGATTTACTTTGCTCACCAGTCAAGTATGGTCTTTTTTCTGTGACTTTGCCCCACTTTGGTGATGAAAGAGACTGTTTGTCCAGACTGCTTTATTTTACAAAAGCCGTATGAGGTGGCTTTTGTGGGAAGAGCAGAAAAACAGGAATGGTTGCAGTAAAGGTTGATGTGTACGGTTTAAAATGTACTTAATAACCTGGACACAAATGTAGAAAATCAAGTGTTACATCCCTAGAAGTGTTCAAGGCCATATTGGATAGGGCTTGAAACAACCTGGTCTGGTGGAAGGTGTCCCTGCCCATGGCAACGGGGTGGCACTAAATGGTCTTTAAGGTCCCTTGCCACCCAAACCATGCCATGCTAATTCCCTGAAATCCCATATGGAGAAAGGTGACTGCTGTGTTCAAGCTAAGCACACTCCTCCCCATCGTCCCAGTGCTGCCCCACCTTGGGGCAGAAACTTGGGCAGAAAGAGAGTTTTTGTTGGCCCTCCTAAAGAGAAGATGGCATCTAAAGGAGTTTTCCAGCTTTGCTTCCATGTTTTCATGGCTCTGATTTCTGGAGCAGTGTTCTAGGGCGAGGGGAATCAGCCTTTTGAGAGGGTCAAGAGGGAGATGACACAGTCAAACACTGACCCTCTGCCATGTCCATCAGGCTACATCCACCTGCTGTCCCCGTTCATTGAGATGATCCTGTGGTACGTGGGGCTGTCGGCTTGTCTGGGCCTGACCGTGGCTCTCTGCATTCTCTCCGACATTATCGCCCTCCTGACTTTCCACATCTACTGCTTCTATGTCTACGGGGCCAGGTGAGTCCCCCTCCCTCTCTGGGGTTTGTTTGGAAACACCTCAGGCCGTGGTGAAGCATTCAGTCCTGGTGTAGTTCTCCTGAATTCAGTTTAACCTGCAATTGATTTCTTGCAGTCTTTTAAGCCTGTAGAAATGATGGCCACAGTAGTACAAGCAACCTACCTTTCATTTGTCCTGCATTTGGATATTTATCTGTTGTGGTAGTGACCTGGAAAGACAAAACTACATGACAGGCAGAGGACAAGAAAGCAGCTCACCTCATCCCTTTGATTCAGCCTCATAGTTCTCTCCTCAATTGCACCCTGCTAGAGATTTGGAGGGGAACTGGAGAAGAGGAGGAGGAGAGGGGAACCCCTGTAGTTTTGGAGAAGCCCCAAAATCGCTGTCTCTGCCCTGCTTTGTAGGTCCTTGCCTGCACTGTGGAGCACAGATGGCAGGTTTGGGGTCACAGGGGGTCTGTGACATTATCCCGGTGTCATTGTCTGGAGGGTCCTGTGGCCTGAGAGCTGGGCAGAGGCTCTGGATGAGTAGGGGGAGTGCAGGGGGCTTTGGGGCACATCTGGGGCATGTTGGGGTTCTTGTGCAAGAGGTGCCCATCACTGTGCTCTGTTCCTGCTCTCCTCTAAATTGTGCTGCACCAAGGAGTCCCACAGGCCACAGGATGTGCTTGCCGGGGAGATGAGATTCAAGAGATAAAGGACCTTTTGACTTATAAGGTACAGAATGGCCATTGTCCCTCCTCAGGTTTTGCATTGCAAACAGCACAAGAAATAGTAAGTCTTTAGATATGGGTAGTTTAGGGAATGGTTGGAAATATTGAGACCTGATTTATGAGCCAAAATCAGTAATGTCAGGAGTGGGAAGTCTCTTCCCAACACCTCTAATTACTGGAATTTCTGTGTTGGTCTGTGAGGAGTGGCCTTGCTCATCCTAGTTGTGCAGAGTGGTACTAGGATGTAGGAAAAGCATTTTCTCAGCTGATTGCTCTTCCCTGGAGCTGCAGGGAGCCAGCCCACCTGTCTCATGTTTGTCAGAAGTATAGAGAGCTGTGTGCTGTCCCCATGGAGAGCCAGGAAGAGTCAGCAGTCACCCACAGCCCCTTGAATTCCTGCGGCTGGCAGGAGGAAGAATTTGCTGGTTCAGGTGCTAGTGAAGCCTGAGATCCCCTTCTGGAGCAAACCACAGAGTGAAACGAGGGCAGGCATGCGTGTGCAGGCAGCAGGGCAGGTGGGGTGTGTGCCCCTGCAGCAACACCCGCTGGGTGTCATGTTGGGGTGCAAGGAGAGCATGGCCTTAGTCAGAGCCACAGCCAGGTGTGTGCCAGAACCTGGAGGAGTTGTCCTGGGCTCCCTCCTGCCTAGGGATTAGTGCACCAAGCTGTGCCTGGCAGTCTGGAGGAACCCTGCCAGTTCCTTGAAGCAGTTGGTGTTCCTTAAACCAGATTCTTCTCTTGGATGAGACTTCTTGCCTCTGCTTTCACATTGCTGCTGTGACATCTGAGCAGGCTCCACACCTTAGCTAGCCTGGTTTGCCAGTCCAGCTTTTGTAGCTCAGGCTTTCTCAGACTCCGTTCTGCCTCACACATTGGCCATGTACCCTTTCTTTACATCCCTTTATGTAAAGCAGTGCTGCCCTTTGTGCCTCCTCTCCATTCCAAAGGCTCTTTCTTACTCGATGTCATTCCATAAAGAGGTGTCTGTTTCCCACCCCTTGTCACTCCAAGTTTCCCTCAGCAGTGTCATTTTTCTGTGAGGGAAGTAGCTCCAAGTCTCATAGCATCAAGTTGTGAAAGCCTAAGGAAGGAGTGCAGTAGGGGCCACCAGGCATTTCATTGATCTCTTCCCACTCTTAAGGATTTTTAGAGCTGTGGGTTACCAGAGAAGCTGCAGGGGCTCCACTCCTCTCCCTTGTATCTGTGTGCTGCAGAGGCACAATTGCATTGCATGGACTCAGGTGTGGGAGTAAGACTGTGGCCAGCCCTGTCTGCAAGGGTGTGAAGGCAGGGAAAGGGACAGATCTGAACTGGGGAGACACAAGTGAGCTTGCTGGTTCTTTTCATAGAATCATGGAATGGTTTGGGTTGGAAGGGACCTTGAAGCTCATCTCATTCCAACCCCTGCTGTGGCAGGGACACCTTCCAGTATCTCAGGCTGCTCCAAGCTCCATCCAACCTGACCTTGGACAATTCCAGGGATCCAGGGGCAGCCACAGCTTCTCTGGGCAACCTGTGCCAGGGCCTTGGCACCCTTTTGTTGCAAGGAAGGTGTTGCCATGAGGCTGGCGATTGCTGCAGCCCCAAGGCATGGCCTGGCCATTGCCCTCCAGTGGCCCAGAGCTGGCTACAGTAGCCCCCATGCCAGGGGCCAGCCCAGATAGGGTTGACTGAGCCATGAGTCTTTATCTGCATCATTCCCAGTGGGTTTCTTTTGCCACCCCTGGCTCTGCAGGTGGGTGAGTGGGTGTGGGGCTGTGGTGGTGACAGCTGGGTGGTGCTGGAGCTGGGCACTGCCCACTGTGTTGCACAGAGTCTTCTCTTTGCTCAGGCTCTACTGCCTGAAGATCTACGGCCTGTCCTCTCTGTGGCGTCTGTTCCGGGGCAAGAAGTGGAATGTGCTACGGCAGCGGGTGGATTCCTGCTCCTATGACCTGGACCAGGTAGTGCCACAGCCCAGGGGACACCCCAGGGCACTGCCCACGGGGATGCCCCCCCGTCCTGCTCTGACTGATACTGGGACAGAGCCATGGGAGCCTTTGTGGTGCCCAGAACAAGGACATACCCCAACACTCTGAGTCCATGGCTCTTCTGCTGCCTTACAGCACTCCTTGACTGCCCTGCAGCACCCCTTCATTGCCCTGCACCCCTTCCCTTCCCTACACCCCTTCCCTGCCCTCCAGCACCCCTTCCTTACCTGCAGCAGCCCTTCCCTTCCCCATACCGCTTCCATTCCCTGCACCCCTCCCTTTCCCTGCAGCACCTCTTCCCTGCCCTGCACCCCTTCCCTGCCCTCCAGCACCCCTTCCCTTGCTCAGAGGGCCAAATTCTGGCAAGTGCAAAATTGCCCTGAGCACCTGCCAGGCACCTGGCGAGCTGTGGTGGGTGCTGCAGATGCTGGCAGCTCCTGGAGCCTGGAATGGGAATGGGGGAGGGATGGAGAGAGTTGGAAATGTGGTGCCCAGCAGTGTTGCCACAGTAACAGCCGTGGCAGCGTTTCTATTAAAAGGCCCTGTTTCATTCACGTTGTGCTGGAGCCTGGCCCACACACTCTCACTCAGGCAGAGGCAGTTTTTTGTGGAGTGCTGTAAGCTCTTTTTAATTTCTGAAATGCCATGCAAAAGTCCAGCAGAGCCTGAACTGCTCCAGGCCAGCAGCTGCAAACATCACTGAAATAATACAATAATATTTGGAAACTTGCAGGGTCAGCGCCTCTCTCTATTACAACAGATAACCTTGAGCTTCTTGCACCACAGCTGAGAGCTGGTTTTCTGTTTCTTTGGTGATTAAAAGCCTCTGTGCCAGGTTTGCATCAGGGCTCACTCCCTGTGTACTTTGAAGATAATTGGTTTGGCACTTCGGGCTTCATCCTGCTGCTCTGGAGACCAGTGGGAATTGTGTCGCTGGCCGGGTAGGAAGAGACATTCAAAGCAGACCTTAAAAGACTTTTGGAGGTTTAAACAACTGCAGCGGAGTGACAGGAGAGGGGAGAAACAACTGCTGTGAGGAGAATGGATTGGGTTGTGATCTATTCCTGGTTACATGCCTAAAGCAGGGATGCTGATCCACCTCTGTGCCGTGGCTGCTGGGTTATTTTCTTCCATGATATCCCACAGCCGTGGTCCCTTTTTGCAGAGGTTGCAGTACCCTGTGTTCCTGTGGCCTCTCTGTTCTGGAAGTGGTGACTGGAAATTGAAGAGTCAGGTCCCTGTTTGTTATAAATCTGAATTTCTCCCACTTGGAATTATTTAGACCTACGCCAACTGGGCTGTCCCAGAGTAAAAATAACTTTTTCTGTGGGCAGTGGAGCTAATGACACCTGCTTCCTTAGGGATTTTTCTCCTTCATCCTCTAAATATTGCTCCCCAGTTACAAGTTCTTCCCCTCTCCCACCTTCCCACTGAACAAGAGGCAGAATTCCTGTGGCTGGACAGCTCAGCTGGTTGCTGCCTTGGAATGTTCACCCACATGTATCACCCAAATTTGTCAGGTTTGTCTGTTAGCCTGCACTGCTAAAACAAGGAGGAACAAAAGTACTTCTCAATTCTTTACAGAATTCCCATTCAAATTACCACTTCTTTGTTCTTTTCCACATTCTTCTGGCAAAATCTGATCAGTGGCTCTAAAACTTTTGGGGACATTGCAAGATCATGTAAGTCTTGTTTCCTAAGGAAGCTGGCCTGAAATGGGAAATCTTGAGTGTTGTCTATAAAGGAAAAGTGCTGTCAGGATCCAGCTTTTATTTATCTTTCTGAATGTACTCCCATAATAAGGAGTTTTGAAGAAGGCCCAGTGAGAGGAGAAATACTGAAAATATCCAAGGTAACAGCATTATTCATATAGGCAACATAAAAACACGTTAAGGATTCCTGCAAACTTCCATTGCCTCAGAGTCTCCTATTTTTTATTTGTAATGTATTTTATTTTGCCGTTGCTCTGCTCATGATTGTGTTTCGTTTTTCCCTAGTTATTTATTGGCACTTTGCTGTTCACAATCCTGCTGTTCCTCCTGCCTACAACTGCACTGTATTATTTGGTGTTTACCCTGGTAAGATTTAACCCTTGAAGCAAGTCAAACACTCTCTTCTGAGATAGTAAAAAATGGTTTCGTAGGTATTTATGGTCATCCATAAAGAAAATAAAAATGTGGGTCTCTTAGGAAGGATTCTCACACAGCTCATGTTTTTGTTTTTCCAAAGGGAATTCCCAGCAAATCCTGGCCGGCAGGATGAACTGTTCCCCTCTTTTTCTCTCAAAAGTTGTTTTTTTATTTTTCCGTCCACATCTGTAGTGATGGCCTCTCTAGTCTGATCCAGAACTTTTTTTTTCCAGGGAATTAACTTGCTGTATTAAATGTTTTCAGCCAAGCTTTCCTCAGAGGCTGGAACTTCTTTATTTTTCTTTTCTTCCCCCAATGTGACCAGTCCTCTCTGTGGTCTGCCCGGAGCCAAATTTTCCACAGACAGTGGCCATCACATGCTTTCAGCATCTTTTTTGAGCCCTCTCTTTTCAGATGAGCTTGGCAGCAGAAAATAACTGCAGTGTGACAAAAGGAGGTGCTTTAGTCAGGGACAGAAAACACAGAGCAGGAAGCTCATTTCTGCCTGCTCTGCTCTTGCTTAGACTCTACATGGGGTTTCTTCATGCAGAAATGAGCTGCTGCAGCTCACTGTTGGAGAGAGGGAAATTTACATTCACTGGTACACAGTGATGGAGAATTTGGGCTTCCTTTTCAACTGTGGCTGTTGAAAGGGGAATAGTTCTCGTGTCCTTGCTGGTCACAGCATCTCCAGCTGTAGGAGCTTCATTCCAGTTACGCCCTTCAACCCAGATTGCTGAGGACCCTCACGCAGGGTCTGGATGCTCAGCACTTCCAGACATCACACTCGCTTTGGGAGGCTTTAGCTCAGCACACAGCAGTGTCAGATCCCAGCTCAGCTCAGGAATTTACAAGTGTTTCATCTCCTGTTTCCTGAGATTTTGTGTTAAACTGGTTTTTGTAGTTCCGGTTGCTGGTGGTGATTGTGCAGGGCCTCATACACTTGCTGGTGGACCTGATTGACTCCCTGCCTCTTTATTCCCTCATCCTTCGCCTCTGCAGACCCTACAGGCTTGCAGGTGAGTCCCTCAGCTCTGCCCCTGCAGCTCTTCAAGCATTTTGCATTATGTGCTTGATTTTGGTGCACTGGCTCACTCCTGAATTGAGGATGCAGTGGGGGTAGGAAAGAACCCGAGGCTCAAGTCGTGCAGGTGTCCCTACTGTGAGCCAGTTCCTGCAAGGAGCAGGGTGAGGATGTCAATGGAACGAAATCTGAACCTGAAGCAGAATCAGGAGCACCTTTACAAAGCCCTTGGCCACTAAAAGTGACATCCAAACGATCACCATATAAACAAGCTCATCTTTTATTCCAGTTCTAGGAAGGACAAGTAAAACTTCTTCCAGTCAAACATGGCATGGAGCTGTGCCAGGGGAGGTTTTAAGCTGGATGTCAGGAAAAGATTCTTCCCCTAGAAGGTGCTGGGCACTGCCCACGCTCCCCAGGGAATGGGCACGGCCCCGAGGCTGCCAGAGCTCCAGGAGCATTTGGACAGCGCTGCCAGGGATGCACAGGGTGGGACTGTTGGGGTGTCGGTGCAGGGCCTGGGGCTGGACTGAATAATCCTTGTGTGTCCCTTCCAAATCAGGATATTCCATGATTCTGTGAAACAAGCTCATAACCTTGGGTGTTTGGGCTCTGAAACAAGCCAAATCACAAAAATAATTGGAATATCAGTTGTTCCAAAGGGCTGGATCTACAGTGGTTGCAAATCAATGGAGCTCTTTCAGTTCTGTGCTGACTTTGACTGACTGAAACCCTGACCTGAGGTGTTTGCATTAATTTCAAAGCTCTGGGCAGAGTTCAGATAATCATTCCCTTTTTGAGACTAATCTGTCACCATTTTGAAACCAGTCATTGTTTTTCCACTTTGGGTAACCATAAACCATGGCTGGCACCAGAATAAGGACTCATTTTGGAATGCTTTTGACTGTCCACAGCTATGGTTGATCTAGTTACAGTCAAGCACATCTAAATTGTTATCTCCCATCCTTCTAAAGAGCATGCAGCAAGAATTTAGCATAGAAGAAAAAGCTTGATCATCAGTAAACCAAGGCCAGTCATCAAAGGCAGAGGAAGCTTGAGGCAGCCTCAGCAGCTTTGTCTGCTGGAGCACTGCCAGGCTCAGTTTTGGGAAGGTAGAGCTGAGCTGTGCTACCAACTCTGTTGCTTTTCCATGGGAGCTTTCAGCAGTTTCCTATGAATTTCCTGGCACAAACCTCTTAAAGCCTTCAGGGCTGTCTTTGGGGAACAGGAGATGCTGCTGAAGAAAACTTACCCAGTAATGAGCAGGATGTAGGGCAGGGGGAAATCTTGGCGCCACTGAGAGGTGTAAGACCACAAATTCCTTTAGGTTATGTAAGGCCACAGGTTACTTCTCCTCATTCCTGTTCAGCCAGGTCTCTCCTGCAGGAAACAAGCCCCTACCCCAGCAGGGGATTGTCCTCTCAGCTGAGTTCCTTACCTGGCACTGCAGTGCCCTGGTGCCTGTGAGATGAAGAGGCATCTCTGAGCATTTCTGCAGCCTGTGTTCCTGCCCCAGCACAAAACCGTGGCATGGCAACAGGAACAGATGGAGCAGTTGAATCCAGTTCAAAGGACTTCAGAGAGTACACATCACATGGTGTCCTCACTGCTGAGGTGCTGCCTCCCTTGTCAGACTCAGAACTTGGATAAGACATCCTCTGGCAGGTGTTAGGGCAGCTGATTTTACAGGCACCATCAAGATGGTTCTACCAACATGAATGGATAGTTTTTGCTGTTAGGAAGGGGGTTGAGTTCAGTTCAGTTCAGTTGTGGCATCTGGCCTCCAAGTTGTTTGACAAGTGTCTGAATTGACAAATTACTCCATTGATGAAGCCTGGGCCAGGGGTAGGTGAATGATCCATCCACACACCAGAAACTAAATGCATTTTTTCTTTCCACACATCCAAAGTGAAATATTTATAACTTTAAAAAGCCTTTTTTACCTAGATCACAGCTGATGTCCTCTGTGCACCCGGTGTCAGCTCAAGGGGTGCCACCTTGGTTGGGATTTGGATTCACAGCATGAAGAAAGGCACAGCAGGGGCTTCAGGGCTCTCAGACTCTGCCCACACACAGGTTACCAACATTGTTTGATTGTGAACAGGCCAGCTCTTTTTTCCTGTACTTCCCTTTCCCAATATTCACAGTGGAAACATTGGGACAGGTTTTGTCGTGGTTCTGTAGGACCTGCCATGATTGCTGGAGTACAAACCAGCAGTGCCCTTGCTCGAGTGTGCTGTCATGTGAAACAAAGCAAATGAGTTCATGTCCTGACCTCTCCTGTGCCACTGATGATGCCTTTGTACAGGAGAAGCAGCCCCCTGAGCTCTAGAGTTGGCTGGAAATCACAGAATAGTTCAGGGTTCTTCTGTGCTGGGGTGATCTGCAGGAGCCTGAGCCTTCCTGGGAACTGCTCACAGTCTGAGCACTGCAGTAATCTGCAGCTCATTCTAAAATGAATTTGTAGCCTTTTTGTGCTCATATTTTCTTAGAAGTTTAAGACTCTTGAGCAATTAAATAATCTACTTACGAGATTGTTGGCTTGCAGCTGTAGAAGGGAGGTGTGTGGCCGGGACCTAGAGAACCAGCATTTGCTGGGATAATGGACTATTCCTGGGATAAGACTCCAGAGTGCTCGACCATATATCTGAACTTTCAGTGCCTGCTTGTTTCGGTCTCTCTCTGACAAAGTCTGCCAGAAAAGTAGTTCCTGGAATGGCTTAGACACTTCCTCATAACCAAAGTTCTGTGAATCACATTGAGCACTTTGGTCATCCAGCACATTTGCTTGTTGAGGCCCAGGATACTCAAACATGTATTTCAAGCCACTGGGGAAGCCCCTCTTTCAATATAATCCAGCAAAATGCAGATAAATCCCTCCTGTCCTGGACAGAAAAAGCTTTATGATCTGGGGAGAGAGTTTAAACCAGAGCTGTGTGCTAGAGGAAAGCATTCTGTCCCAGGAGTGAACTGTATAATTTTAATTAGTTCAAAGCTTGAGGAAAAAGAGAAAACATTTTGGTTTTTCAGTGTGCAAGAGTCATAGAGATACTGCAGCAATGACACTTACACAGGTGAAGTTTTATTTTATTTGTGCTCCTGTCACTGTTTGATCTGTGCCTTAGTCTTCTCTCATCTTCTTACCTGCAGGAAGGAATAACAGGGCATGCTTGGCTGGAATAGGTTTGCAGAGATGGATTGGTGGGTTTATTTCTGTGGAGTAATTTGACATCTTTGAAAGCAAAATGCCTCTCTGGTCCAAGCTGTTACCTTTGAAACACTGTATTAAATCTTTGTATGCACTGTGTCACCCTTGGAATCCAAAATCTTTCCTATTTATCTTTACAGTATTGGCAATGAGGCATATACAAGAGGAAATAGGAAAGTGGCAGGTTTGATGGGGTTAGCCTGTTAAAAACATGTGGATGCTGGGATTGATGGGCAGGGATTGCTTTGAAGTGTTTTAATGCCTCCAGGTCAGCCACTTCCCTCCCTCAGCCTGAAAGAGGGACAGATTTGCACATGTGCTCTGCCCACATGAGCAGAAATTAAAGGTGGGTTCTCTGCCTGCTGCTAACATGGAGTTCCCATTCTGATGGAAGTTTGGGAAAAATGGAAGGTTTTTCCAGTCCCTCTGGCATGGTCGGGTCTGGCTGGCTCATTTCTAGGCTTTGTGCTTGCTCTAGGACTGAGTTTTCAAGCTGGAGGTGAGAGGGTTACCTTTTAGTGGAGCTGTGTCATCAGGCTTCAAGCATTGTAGAGACAGTCCATGCTTCCTGTTGAAAAAGGGGAACATTCCCAAATCCAGAAAGGTTGAAGACAGTTTCTAGGGAATCAGTGCTCAGCCAACAGCACTGGGCCGCAAATGCATGGTCTGTGCTCCAGGCACTGAACCATGGAATATCCTGAGTAGGAAAGGATCATAAGGATCATTGAGTCCAACTCCTGGCCCTGCACAGGACACCCCAACAATGCCACCATGGGTTTGGTTTCCTTGTTTTGTGTCTTTGCAGCTGGAGTGAAGTTCAGAGTCCTTGAGCAGCAGGATGGAAAACCTCTGCGGCTCCTTATGCAGGTAAGGCCCCTGTGCCTTCTGTGAAAATTCCTTCCCCCCAGAATGACCCCAGCCCATCTGTGCTGCTCCCACTGAAAGGCTCCACTTCAAAATTATCAGCTGTAAAATGCTGAAACAAGGGAAATAATTTTGTGTTGCTATGGCTGGCTACTGCTTTCTGTGCTTTTTGATGCCCTGCTTGAGTCCTGTGTTTGGAGAAAATGCAGTGCCCTGGATGGTGTGAAGTGAAATGTAGAAGAAGGGGAGGTAGGAGAAACACAGAGCTTTGTTACTTCTGGGATTAAGATCTCATGCCATTATCACCTCCTGGTTCTGGGCAGCTTCATGTGATGATTGCTGAACACTGAGAGAAGCAAAAGAAGGCAGTTAAGCCATCCAGAATGAAGCAGCAGGAAAAGCTCTTCCCCACCAGAGGTGGTGGAAAGCCTTGGCTGCTCCATGACGTCAGCAGGATGAGAGCCTGGGCAAAATGAGAGAGGAAAGGACCTCCTGCTTTTCTCCTGAGTTGCCCTGGTGAGGGGTATGGGCAAAGCTTACCTGTGCTTTTGCAACCCCCCCATTCCCACACTGACATTAAAGATACTAAAGGAAATTTTCTTCTGAAAAGAAATGAGGTGTTGGCAGCAGGGAAGTTCTCCTTACATTTTCAGGAGTGGAATTTCCATCTCCTGACCCAGCAGGAATACAGCCATGTCCCAGGGTGGCTTGTCTTGCTCTCTGCATCCTAAGAGGAGAGGCTGCCAGTAGTGTATAGCACTTATAAAAACACTGCAGTGGACACTGGGGGAGTGTGTGGGAAGGATTTAACTGCAGCTTCCCAGCCCTTTTGCTTTTTCCATCACCAGTCCCACCCTATTTCAGCAAAGGTCAGGCTAGCAGGGAACCAGCAAACCAGCTAGTAGCAATTCCAGAGGGAATCCCTTCCACAGATGTCTTCTAGGGCAAAACTAGCATTCTCTGAGCAAGCTGTCTTCCCAGCTCCTGCCTTTCAGTAGGATACTGGTGTAAGAACCAAAATCTGCCATCCTCTGTGGCCAGGAGATTCCAGAAAAAGGAAACCAGACACCAGAGATGAGGCACAGGAGCTGCTGAGCAGAGGCTTTGGCATCAGTGTGTGTGAGAGATGAGGTGGATGGAGTCTCCAGAGGGAAAAGACCACGACTTAAAAAGCAGAGGCAGTGAGTCATATGACTGTGATGAATTTTCCTTGGACCACTGCAGGAAGATCCATTTTCTATCTGGAATATAGCACAAGTCATCACCTCAAGAGGTGGAAGTGCTGCAGTAGATGTCTGTCCCAGCCTTCTGTTCAAATAATAATGAGCAGACAGTCAGAAAAGGCACTTTTTGCTCTCTTTGTGCTGGTGTGAAGCACATGGAAATGAAAAATGGGCTTGTTTAAGATATCCTGATGAATATCCCAGTTTCTGATAGGCCTTTGGAGAGGGCGATCTAAAAAAACCTATTTTTAAGTGAAATGCTAAAATTCTTATTTATTGTACATGGGGATGTGCCTTTCTTGAGATTCTGCAGTGGCTTTGCCCCCTCTCTGTGTGGAACCCTCTTGGAGCAGTGCCTGATGGAAGTAAGGCTGGATGCATGGAGCTATTCCCAAAATAACTGAAGCTGTAGGGGATAGTCTGAGCTGTCCTGTGGGGCACTGGGAATGGATTAGAAATCAATAATGCTGGCTTTGAGCATTCCCAACCAACTCCTGGTTCAGGCAAGGGATTATTTTTGATTTTTAAGATAGCATCTGTGGAATGCAAAGTCCAGACCCTGGAGGGGGGCAGAGGATGGGGGATGATATTTCCATTCCAAATGCTACTTAACATTCTTTAGGAAGTCTTACATAGGTCAGTATTTTCATTAGTGTTTAAAATCATTTCTTTTGGTGCACAAGAAGAAATATTTCTGGCAGTGTGGCTCAACTGAACCAATAGCCCAGGGAGAAAACTGGCTTCAAGCTGAAGGAGGGCGAGTCTGGAGTAGATATTAGGAAAAAATTCTTCCATTTGAAGGTGGTGAGGCCCTGGCACAGGGTGTCCAGAGAAGCTGTGGCTGCCCCTGGATCCCTGCAAGTGTCCAAGGCCAGGTTGGACGGGGCTTGGAGCAGCCTGGGCTAGTGGAAGAGGCAGGGGTGGAACAAGATGAGCTTTAAGGTCCCTTCTAACCCAAACAGTCTGAGATTCTGGGATTCTAGGACATGATGAGTTTGATCCATTCATGTACCTTCTGCTGAAAGTCTTATCTTGCCCAGCAATTGCTTTGGAAAGGGTTAAACAACAGAGGAAGGGAAAAGGGAAGAGCTCCATTAGGATGGATATTCTAGCAGGGTTTATTATAGCTTTGACCTACAGAACTTTCATAACGGGAACAAATATTGCCCCTTCACTAATAAATGAGTTTTGCCTGTTTGCTTCCATTTGTACCAGGAAAGGCAGGGACATGAATTGCTCTGGGTGTAAAAAGCCCTGGTCATTGCAGTGGCCAGTGTTAACCCTGGGTATCACCACTCTGCCCGGGGTTGCCTCTCAACCAGAAATGTTGTGTCCAGACCTTCCAGCCCACACAGCTGATAGCCAAACGAACACTCACTGTGTCTCTCCCTTGTAGAGCAGCAGTTCCTGTCCTCCTCCCCCAGCATGTTTGCACTTAAAACACTCTGCTTTGCCTACAGCTGAGGAAATGGGCAGAAATAGTTACTCGGGTTTTACAGCTGTTAGTTCTGGGGACAGGTTTCTTTGGCCTTTATTTTTACCCCTGTTTATTCTTTCCTTATAATTTTCCCTGCAAGCAGCTGCCCTGGCCTTTTTCCTAAACTTCCTATGGACGCTTCTGTGTACAGGCATTTCCCCCTTCTGCTTGAGCAATCTTGTCTTTTGAAACTAATTTGGCAAAGGTCTCCAGGATTAATTCTAATGAACTCTTAGCTCAACCCCCCTTTCCAAGAGCTCCATCTCAGTAGGCACTGGGGGTTCATCCCTCACCACTCCATGAGCTCCAGGCAGCTGAAGCAAGCTGGTAGCACAGGCAAACTCCCAGAAACCCAGATGCTTTTTAGTGGACAAAAAAAAATACTCAGCTTTGACCAAGTAGTGACTCTGTGCATGGGTTTTGCTGTCTCTCTCTACTTTTGTGGCTGGATTCTGTGCTGTGAATTACTGTCTGCTTTCCCAGAGCTGCTTGGTTGGTTCCAGCAGAGCTGAATTCTTTTACTAGAGAAGGATGTCCTTCCATTTCTCTCCACTGGCCAAGCTTTCCCTACCTCTGTAAGTCCTCAGCCCCTGGCATCTCTCGTGGTCTGTGCTCTGAGCCCCACCATTTCTGTGCAATCTTTTTGCTCTTTTGGAGACTGTGCTGTGCAGCCTTTTCATGCATCAGATCTTGGCCACACTGGATCCATCCTGTGGACTTCACCTGTCTCCCTACCCTGAATGCTTCACCGGAATGAGCATTCCCAAGGTCTAACATGCCTCTGTCACCCCTTGTACGGTTAATGTGTCTGTTCACATCCCTGTCTTCAAAAGGTCAATGCAGCAACTGGGGACCATAGTCAGAACTTTCGTAGGCACAGGCTTGGGGTGGTGATGGAAGTCAAATTAAAAAAGATGAACTCAGCCAAGGAGACTTAATTGAAAATGGTAATGAGGAGCTCTGTGGTGTGATCCTGTTGTGCTGGGACTTGGTTCCACTGGGTGGTTTCAGGTGATACCAGGTTTAACTTAACGCACAGCTGTGGGCTGAGGGCTCATAACAGGTACAGCTAAACTGGTCTGTTCCAGAGGAGTTCCTGGAGTCCCACTGCAGTATTAGATGTAGGTTTAAATTAGATATTAGGAAACTTTTCTCCACTGGAAGGGTGGTGAGACGCTGGCACAGCTGCCCAGGGCAGTGGTAGAGTCACCATCCCTGGAGATGTTCAAAAGCAATGTGGATGTGGCATTTGGGGATAGGGTTAATGGTGGCTTTGGCAGTGCTGCGTTAAGGGTTGGACTTAATGATCTTAAAGGTCTTTTCCAAACTAAAAAATTCCATGACTCTGTAATTCTGTTGCTGTCTCTCCAGCCACCATCCCCTCCACTCTGGTGTGTAACACACACCCCTCTCATTCCCCCAGCTCTCATGCCAGTGCTTGTCTGCCCCTCTGCTTGGGAATGGTTCTGGTAATACCCCTTGCCAAGCTCAATTTGCTAATATTGGGGGATGTTGGAGAAGGATAAACAGCCTTAGCAAGCTAGGGAGGGATTCTGATGCTGTGTGAGGAGCAGGACTGATGTTTCCCTTGCTGCTGTCCCTCTTTCTCCACAAAGATCAACCCCCTCTCCTACGGAGGTGTGGTCCAGACGTACAGACTGCCCACCTACAGCTGCTACCCCAAGGACTCCTGGGCATCTCTCTGCAAGAAACTGTTCCTTGGAGAGCTCATCTACCCTTGGAAACACAAAGGAGAGAAGCAGAACTAAAGACAGTGGAAGAGCTTGAGAACTTGACCTGAAAAACATACTGACTCCTGATGCTTTGGGACCAAAGGCTTCTCAGAGCCAGCAACTGCTCCATCCCTTTAAATAGATTTTGGTAACATAGGAAGGGCTGAATTTTTAAAGGCAAGTATTTTTAAACATTATTTTTCAAGTTTCTCTTCCCCTACACTGTGTTTGTATATTATGCTAATGATTATTTTGGAAGCAGAAGGTTAAACCCATCAGTGCCTCATGAAACCAGCACTCAGTGTCATGGAGGAAGCAGCTCCCACATGGTTTGGTGATGACTTTCTCCTTCCACGTCAGCTCACAGGGCCATGGTAAAGCAGCCCCGCAGGTGGTTCAGAGCCACAATGCTGTGGTGCATTAAGCCACAGGGTGTTTTGGACCTTTTATGCTTCAGCCTTCAAGCCAGCTGATCAAAACCATGCGGAGAATCGGCTTGTGGAGTCCTACACTGAAAACTGAACAGCTGGGTGTCTGAGTTCATGGGATATTTATTAATTTCATTTTAGGAGGGCTTGCACTCACCCCCACTGCAGCACCAGAGAAGGTGTTGAAAGAGCAAGGCTGGAGGCCCAGAAGCACAGACTGTTGTATCCTGATTCTGTGATTTCTCTTAGGGGAGTTTTCTGCTTTGGATACACTTCTAAAGTGCAGAAGTGCTTGACTTTCCATGTCCTGGTCTCATTTTGATGTGTCTCCTATTCTGTCTTTTGGAAAGGGTGCCTGTGCACTGGAGGGTGATGTCCCACTGGGCATGCTGCGGTTGTGTCCAATTTAAATAGAGGCCTTACCCAAAATACACTTCCTCCAGCTCTGCTCGTTCCTCTGCCCCAGCTCAAGCAAGGAGTCAGTGTCACTGTACCCTGCTTTTTGCCCTGGCAGGTGAAGGCTGTGCTGGATCCTGCCTCTTTTCCCCTGGCTGGCCAAGGAACCAAGGATGGAGGAGGAAGAGGAGAAGGTGCTGTGGCTGCAGTGCCCAGCCCTTCTCTGGATGGCTGCCTCTCTATTCCTGTGGGTGTTGGCAAGGCAAGGTGTCCTGGGGCTTTAGGAGCCTTCAGCCAGCACTCCCAGGGACAGGGTAAGAGTTTCCTACCCCAGCTCTGTGTCTCATCCATGTGCTGGCAGCTGTCACAGAGAGAAGGGTTATGGCCCCCCTGCTGTAAGACATCCCTGTCCAGATGTACTTGGGTTGTCTGGAGCTGCTGAGAGCCCATTGTGGTGCAGTCACTGCCTCTCCAGGCATAGCCTGACCAGGAGAAAAGGAAGCTCTGCAGGCAGGTGCATGGTCCAGACATTCCTTAGCAGGCAAAGCTCCAAGGCCTTCAAGGTTTTCTAGGGACATGTGAGGGAGGCAGGACTACATGGGCACTACATGATGCCCTGTCACCTTGAGCCAGGGCACATCACTGAAGAAAGCCAGTGTGGCAAACCCCCACCTCATCATCTGCCACTGCAGGCTCTGGCTGGAACATCTCTGCCTGCAGAAACTGGAGAGATCTTGTTCTTTGATGGTCTGTGCTTAAAACTCCCGTGCAGCATCTTCTTGTCTTGGAATTATCACTGCCTGATAATTCTCTGCACTCCAGGTGGGAATAACTGCAGGCTGTGATGCATTTAGTGGATGAATGGTGTAAATAACATTTTCACTTCAGGTGAAGTCAGAGTCATGAGCCCCATCCTTACCTGGCACTGAGCAAAGCAGGTTTACACATTACCTCCCTCTCATCTTTCCACTGGAGCTCCTAAATGATATCCCCTGGTTCCTCCCATGCTTGCACAGTTCAGTTTGCTGACTGCTGTGAGAAACTTTGTTATTTTTGGTCTTGTGAAAGTATGTTTCTAATATCCTGGCTTTTAAAATCTTTCTGTGAGACCAGACAGTGCATGATGGTCCTAATCATGGTCCTTTGGGATCAAATGCCCTGAAAGCCCCAGAGACAGCACAGAGCCATGAAAACCAGCAACTGTGACCTTCCTATTGGGAACCTGCCAGACGTATTAGATGTTCCAGTGTTGGCTTTGTTTACTAAAGGCTGATACTGACTCTGGGGTGGGGAAATATCAAACTGAGAAAAAGCTCCTCCTCAAACCTGAGATCCTGAGTCTTCTGCAACAGAGAACCTTGAGCAGCCCAGCTGGGCAGTGGCAGCTCCTTGCGGGTGCAGTTCTCCTGTCACCCAGAGCTGATGCTTGAGTGGCCTCTCTGCTCCTCACATCGGGTGTTCTCCTTGCCCACGATGGTATCTGAGCATCTGAGTTCTTCTGCTGGATGTTTGCCATGTCTCTCCTCTTCCTTTCCAGTCCCTGCTGTGAAAGAGTCTTCCCCCACCCTTTTCCGACTCTGTGCAGAGACATTACAACAACATAGCAGACATCCTGCTCAAGAACACTTGACCTTATGTCATCTCTCTAATTAGAAGTTAAGATCAGCATCATCTTCCACAGGAGCACAGACTGGCCCAGCACTGGCATTTCCGCAGGGAAGAGGCTGCTGGTGAGGCTCTGGCTCTGATTTATCCTCAGATCCATATTATCCAGAGCAGCCCTTGGATGAGAAGTAGTGAAAGATTCCAGATCTCCCATTCCTACCATGCACCCCTTATAGCAGGCAGCAAGCAGGCTTTGCCAGCCATCAGTCAAAGACTCTAATCTTACAGACTTTTTTTAATACTACGTTTCCTTATTATTTTTTCTCCCACCTTTTGGTTCCCAGTGCTGCCACAAACCCCCTCTTTACTTAGGCAGGGGGTTTGTGAAGGAAAATGTGATTCACTGCATGAAAAACTCTATCCTAGAGAGAAATTCTGCCTTGGAGAAATACTTTCTTCCCCTAACCAGGACAGCATGTCACGATGCTGAAAGGAAACCTCAGTAATTACACTGCACTGAAGGCTCTGGTTAAGGGTTTGGGAGTTTTCCCTGATGCTGCAGCTGGACTGTGCCCTGTTCAAGCCCACACAGACTCTTGCACAAATGTACAACCCATATGTTGACTTTTAGTAGTGTAAGGCAGGAAAATCTACATTTCATCCTGCAGAGAACGAACTGCTTTCCTTCTGCCCTGTGCTGCCTCTTCCTGCTGTTCCAACACCATCTTCTTGCTTAGCTCTAACCCTCAGTAATTTACCCTTTCTGCTTGGACCTGCTGGTTACACCGTCACGGGAAACTGATGGGAGCTGGGATTGTCTGGTCCAGCCCCTGCTCACTCAGGGCCACCCAAAGCTGGTTGCCCAGGACCATGTCCAGATGGCTTTGGGATATCTCCAAGGATGGCAACTCCAACACCTCCCTGGACAACCTGTGGCAGAACTTGGTCACCCCCACGGTGAGAAGGTGTTCCCTGCTCTCAGGCAGGGTTTGATGTGTTGCAGTTCATGCCCCTTGTCCTTGTGTAGTGCAGAGCTCGGCGACACCGTAACTCAGATCTCCTCAGTAAATGTGAACATTAGCAGTCCTGTGTCATCTTTGCTCCTGTTCCCCCTCTTCAGGGAGTGTTCAGCAGCCCCTTTGCCTTTTGGGGGCTGAAGCCTTGCTTAGGGGGGTGCCTGTGCATTGACTCAGATCCCTGACCTGCTCCTTGGTCCTTCTCTGGACTTGGTAGCAGAGAGCACTTTCTCTCCAGCCACACTCCTGCCTGTGCTGAGCTCACAGTGGGAGCTCTTGGGGCTTGGGCAGCAGAACCCCAAACTTGGCAGTGTCCAGGTCTGCAAGGTCAGAGAACAGCCCAAATATGGAGCCCTGGGGCTCTGCAGGGTGAGTGTGCTGTGTGCACACAGGGGATGGGTCTGGATCTCAGCTGATCCTCCATGTGACAGGAGGACACAGGGCTTTCCAGCTGCATCGGGAGTTTTGGGTGCAGGATAAACATGTTCAGAGCAATCCAGGCCTCACGTGGGCAGCTGATCTGCCTTCCTGGATGAGAGCAGAATGCCCATCACCTTTGCCTCTGGCTCACCATTTTGCATTAGGAGTTGCTGCAAGAGTCTGTTGCCTTTGGCTCCTGCCCTTATCCACACCTGGGCCTCAAACCAGGAATGCTCAGACTCCTCATTTACTGTCTCAGCAAGCTGAATATGAGGAGTGTTCTGTACTAATGAGTGCTGCAGGTCACAGAACACACCCCCTGCATTCCCAGGCAGGTGCTGGGGCTGGGAGCAGTGGTGGTGTTTGGGGGAAGCTGCAGAACCCAGGCCCAGCTCGGGACAGGGAGAGGCTGCAGCTCCTCTCCCATCCACTGTGTTATTTAACATCTGGCACTGGGGAAGTTCGTGAGAACTTCACAACTCTTGTAATCAATCCCCCTCATGGTGTTTTCTGGTTTTAAGTAAAGTATTATAAAAGAGCACTGACTCATTGAGAGTTTCATTAAAAGTGTGTGAGTGTTTTTGAGTGAAGTTTGGCGAGGAAGTTCAAACCCACTGTGCATTTCTCCTTCCCTCACGTGAACCAGCAGGCGTTCAACAGGAGCAAAGTGCTCCCGCAGCAGCAACACAGTGTTTGTTTTAAATATCACCACTAACCCCAGATGAAGGTGACTTCCTTCCCACTGCAGCCCTGATGTCAAATGCAACCTGGTGATGTGAAACACAGACCAGTCCCACGCACCAGTCCAGGAACAAGCCCTGGCTCAGGAACCAGACTGGCTTCATGCTCATGACAGCTCCAGTTCTACAGGCAGGAATGCTGGGCAGAGCAATGGCAATGCCAGCAGGGCAGTGACAATGCCAGCAGTGCCAGTGGCAGCAGGGATGAGGAATGCTGCACATATACCAGTGCTTGTGTGTGAGGTTAGGGATGGAGAGCTTCATTCTACTGATAGGTTTTATTGGTTAATTCAACCTTTTAATCAGGACTTAAATGGATTTTGATTACACCAGAATAAAGATGTTGGGAGGAAAATCCAGCCCTTCCCTGTAGTTTGAGTTGCTGCTGAGCATGGTGTGGCCGTCAGCAGCACAGGAACAGGGCAGGGCGGCTGCTGGAGGCTGATGCAGGCAGGCTCATCCCCATCCCAGGGCCTGGCTAGGCGGTTCCTCAGCCTCTGCTCTCACACACAGGGGTATTTCAGCACTTGTCCAGCTATAATTGTTCTGCCAAGGCCAAACCACAAAGCTTGTGCAAGGAGGATCCAATGAATGTCACCTCAGGCCTGGGAGATGGTTGAGGTGATGCTCCTCCAGCTGTGGCTGTTTCTGTGATTCAGAGAGGGGTTCCTTGGTTTCCCATGGGCCTGCCCATGTGGTGTGTTCAGTGTGAGGGGGCAGGACGGGGGACAGTCCTCTGCAGCACAGCACAATCCGAGCAGGAGCCCAAGCTGGGCCTGGGAATGACGGGTCCTTGTGGCCACTCCTTCCCTCCTCACACCAGAGCAGTCACTCCCTTGAAATTCCATTCCTTTCTCCTTTCCCCTCTCCCTTCTGAAGGCACGGTCATGACAAAGTCCCCAGAGTGCAGCAAGCCCCTGCCAAGGTCACCCCTCTGCCAGGAGCCCCTTCCAGGATTGCCCCTCTCACTCTGCCTCCCACCTCTTGTCATGATTCCCACCAGTCTGGGCTCTGTTTGGTTTCCACCATCCCACCAAAGATGAGAGAAATCCCTTGAATGAGCGAGCCGTAAACAGGGCTTTGGCTGGCCCTGTGGAGCGGCAGGACTGAGACCCAGAGGCTTAGAAAAGAGAAATGAGTTAGAGGAGATTCCTGCCCGTCCTCCTCCTGTCCACTCCCACTGCTTTGGATCCAATGGACTGTTGGACAGAAATGAGGCTTTTCTCCCCTCCTGGGAAAAACAAGCCTCCACAGGTCCCCCCTCCCCCCTTCCCCTGCTCCACTCACCAGGCTGTGCCCTGGGGTGGGTGTTTCTCCACAGGCTTTACCCTCCAAGCCCCTTTACCCTGGGAATGCAGTGGCCAGGAATGGCAGTGGCTGCAAGGGGATATCTGCTCTTTGGGTTTGCTTTAGCTGCTCTTTGGGTTTGTTTTAGCTGCTGTTTCATTTCCTCTGTCTGTGCTCTTGCTGGGCTGTTTGGGAGGCGGGAGAGGGCACAGAGGGGGCTGTGTTTGGCCCCTGCCAGTGGAGAAGCCAAACTCAGCAGGTGAGGGTGAGGATCCCCTTGGCCCATGGGGCACAAACCCCTCACCAGAACAGGCCCCCAAAGGGATTCACAGCCTGTGGCTCCAGGGCAGCACATGAGCTCAAGCCCTCAGGCTGTGGGAGAGAAGAGGGAGTCAGGCTGAGAGCACCAAAGAGGGGGCAGCCCCCCCACACCAGAGCTCTGCCACCTCCCCTCTCCCTGTGAGTGTCGAGGGAAGGACTCGAGCAAGTCCAGGGAGGCCACAGAGATGCTC
>VZTH01012321.1:0-44343 GCA_013397815.1 Aleadryas rufinucha
AGCCGGGCTCGCCGGGGCGTTGCGGGGGCGGCGGGGCCTGAGACCCCCGCCGTGACCGCCCGTTCTCCCCGCAGGCCTCCGGCAACAAGGTGAGCCGGCAGTCCGTGCTGTGCGGCAGCCAGAACATCGTCCTCAATGGCAAGGTGAGCGGCGGGCGGCGGCTGCCGTATCCCCTCCCGGTCCCCCGTGCCCCCGTGCCCTGCCCGCGGTCCCCAGCGCTGCTCTCCCGCAGCATCGCTGCCTTTCCCCTGCTGCGAGCAGCCCGTGCTGCTTTTGTCCGCGGAACAACACGATTCCGTTTTGTGCCTGAGCCTGGCTCTGTAATGCTCACTGGCATGACAGGAGCACAACTGGTGGTTCCAACCTCCTGTACTTTTGTCTTTGTTGTCACTTTTCTTTTGACTGAAAGAATCGTCTCTAAAGTAAGGTAATCCTGCTGGAGTGACCAGATCTCGGCATGAGTTTGTGTAATAACTGCTGCCTCAGGTAGCAGAGGGAGTTCATTTACCTGTCTGACCTTCTGCAGACAATAGTTATGAACGACTGCATCATCCGCGGTGACCTGGCGAACGTGCGGGTCGGACGGCACTGCGTGGTGAAGAGTCGCAGCGTCATCAGGCCGCCCTTCAAGAAGTTCAGTAAAGGGTAAGAGGCCCCTTCCTTTAGGGAGATGCCTAAAAAAATCTATCAGCTTGACTGAGTCTTGTGTTCAGAGGACCCTGTTCCTTTTTGCAGCAATTTGCAGAAATATGTCTCTCAAACCTGCTTTTTCCTCAGATGCTGAGCTGTGCCTTGAGGGTTGGTGTTCCCGTCAGACTGTTGGATGGAAAGGCTGGGATAGATTAGAGCAGCAAAGCAAAGAGCATGTTTCAGTTTTTGTGTGTTTATTCACGACGTCTTCCTTCTCATTTGGACCATCCTTTAGAGAGGAGTAACCTAACTACTGTTCTGTCTCCCTTAGCACCAGATCCACATCTGTTAATCCATCTGGGGACAGAAGACTCCACAGGGTGATTTTGGGTCTAGCAGTGTCAGTTTGTTTATTGGACACAAACAAATACCTCTCCTGTTGCAGGGTGGCTTTCTTCCCTCTGCACATTGGTGACCATGTCTTCATAGAAGAGGACTGTGTTGTCAATGCGGCCCAGATCGGCTCCTATGTGCACATAGGCAAGAACTGTGTCATTGTGAGTGCTGTTTCTGTATTTTCTGTAAACTCCTGGGTGCTGCTGAGGCCTTGTGACAACATGGGAGAGGTGTCTGTACCAGCTGGCTGGAGCAGGCTCACCTTCCCTGTGCTGTTCCTTCCTCCTCCTCTTCCTTCTCTGCAGGAAGCTGAACTTTCAGGTTTTCTTTTCTGAGGACAGCAGGTTCAGCTGCTGCTGGCTGGAAAATCCATCCCAACAGTGTTGTCCCTGTGCCTAATGGGATTGCCTGGGGACAGCAGCCTGGCCACAGAGTACAAGTGGAATTGTGCTTCTGTGTAAATAAGACCAAATAGTCAAGGCTATGGTGTGCTGAGGTAGAGAAGGCCTTACTGGTACTGCTTGACTCGGGTTTTTGGGGCCAATTTGAACATTGACATGTTAATGTGCAGCTGCCTGTACCTGTGCTAATTGAAAGCAAGCAGACAATTTTCCTCAAAAAGAAAAGTTAATTCTGTTTGGAGGAGCATTCAGTCAGGGTGAAGATTTATTCCTGTGCTCTCTTACACAGAATGTGGTTTAAGCAATTAATCTTCTTGAAATGTAGGTGACATATCAGTAATAATAATAAGATCTCATGTTTATAGTGTTGTAAATATAAACTTTTCCTGTTCTCTGTTTTAGGGACGTAGATGTGTTTTGAAAGACTGCTGCAAAATCTTAGACAACACAGTACTCCCTCCTGAAACCGTAGTCCCACCTTTCACTGTCTTCTCGGGCTGCCCAGGTATGCTCCCTCTATCTTCCCTTGCAGAGAAGTGCAGATAACACGGATATTCTTATTTTAAATGAGATTGCTATAACAAAGATGCCTATTAGCATTTAATGCCTAAAAATAAAGGTATCAGGCACTTGCTGCACTGAAAAGTAACAGTTGTAACTTGTGAAACTCCCTGTTTTAGTGCTTGGTACATAGGTGGTACACAATGACTGATGGCCATAATGTTGTTCTTCTTCCAGGACTCTTCTCTGGGGAGCTCCCAGAATGCACCCAGGAACTCATGATTGACGTTACCAAGAGCTATTACCAGAAGTTCTTGCCACTCACTCAGGTCTAGTAGCCCATTTCCCATGTTTCAGGCACACAGGAACATTCTGGGGGTGGGGAGAGGGGTGTTGTCCAGTGAGGCCAGAGCCCTGCGCTCTCCTGAGCACTTCTGTGAGTGTGCCTCAGCACCACTGGCCTGGCCAAGCAGTCCCTCGTGAAAGCTGCTGTGTCCTGTTCAAACTTTGTATGCTCATCCAGTGTACTCCATTCCACGTTGTCTGAATTGTGCCACTGAATGTTCTGGAGCTGGGAAAGGTGAAACACCTGCCTTGGGACAGCAGCTGGGGAATGAGGCAGAGCTGACACGTGCTCCGCAGCCTCAGCCTGTCTGCTTAGTTCTGTCCTAACCCAAAGCTAGGTTTAGGTTTGCTAGGAGCAGTCTCCACCCCAGCAGGGCTGTTCTGGGTGTGCTCTGGGCACTTACCGGGGTTCATTAGACCCAGGCCTTTCCTTTGTCACAATACTTGCTGCCCCATGGGCCTGCATGCTGAGGTGCATGGCCTCTTCCTTTTCTCCCTGGGATTTTCTCCAGGGGTTCATCATCCTGCTGTTGGCTTTAGGAGTTTTGGCTGACGTTGACACCTGTCTTTCTGTGCCTGACAGGATGTCTCAGCTTTTAGCTCCTGAAGCAGACTGACGTCAGTCCTGTGCCCTCACCTCTCAGGGCTAGTGTTCTTGGGGTCAGTGCCACTTCTGAATATAACAGACCTTAAAGAGCCAAAGGCCTTTGAAAAGAGGATTGCCGTGTCACTCACAGAATTCAGTGCAGCAGAAAGTGGGTAATTAAAAGTGAGAGAATGCTGCAACTGTCCCCATTTATTACCCAGTGTCTATATTTGCACAAGGTTCTTTGGTGCTTTTCTGCATTATGAAACTTAAGAACAAGACTCAGACTTCTCAGAAAGAGTGAACATTTCATTTTGGACACGTAGTAGAGCAGGAATAGTTCTTGCTGAGAGCAGCTCTGAAAGTTGGAGGCATCTGATGCTTGTGTACCTGAGTACAGACAACTGGCTGCACACGAGTCTGCCTGCTCTGGTTGTGCTCTATTAAAGCTTAGCATAGTCCTGCTATAGGTTTTAAACTGGGTTTAAACTCTAGGTTTTACAACTGCATGTTGTAATGTAGCAGCTGGGGCCAGGACACATACTAGGTGTGTGGTAGTTGTGTGGCTGTGGATGAGCAGCCCTGGAGCCTCAGCTGACATGTGTAGCAAATGCTGATACACCTTAATAGCAAATAGCTGTATGAGTACTAACGTGTGTAGTAGCTGCTGTTCATCACATGTAATACCACTGACTGGTTTGTATTTTTACTGTACGTAAATTAAAGCCTCTTCAGTTGTTCAAGTGACTCATTGTGACTCTTCAAATCAAACTTGAGACTAGATTGAGGCTCCTGCTGTGCCTGGGCGTGAACCACAGTCCCTTGTTTTGTGACTGCTACAGGCTATTCTGGCTGTCCTGTGCATTAAAGAAGCGTAGTACAGTGTGAAACAGCTGCTTTCTCCCTCTGAGGGGCTGGAGAAGCCTCCTCTGTCACAGATTTGACAGGTTTGGGGCTTCTTGTGAGATTTCCTGCAAGTCAGGTGTTCAGAGCACTGCTTTGCTCTAGGGTGTCTCTGGCAGTGTCTGGCAGGAGTGGGGTGTCTGTGCTGTGTTGCTGTGTTGTCACCTCCAAGTTTCAACACCACATTGTGTATTTCACTGGGATCGCTTGATCAGCAGCCGCAACGGCAGGGAGAGGAGTGGGAGAAGGGATATGAGTTTGGGAGTGGGGTGGCAGCTGGAAAGGTCTGAGTGATGAATTTCCACAGTCACCTGAAAGCAAAGCTGTAGCGCACGAAGGGATATGTCACTGCAATTACATGTTTCTTGGCCTGCTCTTCCTTCTAGCTGTCTGAGCTGACTCTTCTGCCTTAATTAAAACCTCTTTTGTTGTCTCTGTTAAGGTGGCCTCTGCCAGGGCCTAAAACCAAGCCACCACTGAAGATCCCAAACACCCAGCATTGTTAACATTCCTTACATTGGCCACTTTCTCCTCCTGCCTCTGAAGCGTCCCTCTGGGGCTCACCTCTCCGCCTCTGCCAGTTCTGGGAAGATGGAGTGTCAGTGGGCTGCAGCGTGGGGAGTCCCAGCTCTGCTGGCTGCCTTCCATCCAGCATGGTGCAGTAAACCGACACAGGAGGCTGTGCCTGTAGCCAGAGGAGCTGCAGGAGTGGGGAAATGTATTTCACAGGGAGGGGAATGCCTTCTTTCAGGTATCTTGTACAAACACTGAGCACTTCTACCCCCAAGTTGCTGTGTTGCTTCATTGATCCCCTGTGTGCTTTGCTTGGCATTGCTCTGACAAGGACGGGCAGGGTGTGCTGCTGGATTTGAGTATGTTCCGAGTCCCTGGGAACACACCCCTCCCTCCCTGTGCCACTGGGCCAGGCACTGATGGCTCAGCGTGAGGAGCTGGGGGGGCCTGTGAGGGGCTGTGTGGGAAGGTCTTTCAGCCACCAGGCGAGTGGGGGCCATGCCTGCTTTGTGGGGAGCAGAATCTCCCAAGATGATCCAACTTTATGGCGGGAATGACACTTGAACTGTGGCTATGGTGACCTGCAGGACTCTGTCTGTGCACTGGGCTCTCCAGCACACCCTGGCACCAATGACCCATGCCTGTGGGTGAGGCTCAGCTGGCGGCATTGGCTCAACCCACCGGGCCAGCACGTGGCAAAAGCGCGGTATTTGCTGGCCAGGAACATCTGTTCTTTGTTAGCCAGGGCTGAAGGAAACAGCTTCTGCTTGTGGGGAAGGGAGACCAAAAGATGTTAAGTCCCTGCCCTCAGCCTGTGGCACCGTGCATGCCAGGAAGCAGAGAGCAGGTGCCCTGCCAAGGCACTGCTGCTGATTTTGTGTGGTTTTGGGTTATTTTTCATTGGTGATGGAGTTAAGGCATGGGAGCATCCCGTGGTCACTTCTCTTGGCAAGTGGGGCCCAGGAGCCAGCAGTGAGAGTGCTGGAGACCCTGGGGTGGGGGACCCTGGGCCAGGGGGCATCAGTGGGCAGCGTGTCCGTAGGGTGAGGTGGGAGAGGAGGCAGTGAGGTCAGAGACAGCTCAACAGAACTGCCACACTGTCACCCGAGGGGACCGAGGGGCAGCAGGAGTGGGGGGTGTCTGCGGAATAAAAACCAGCCCAAAGACCGGTTCTTGGGCACCCACGGGAATCCTGCTGGGAACCGGCAGGACATGGAAGCTGCGGGGAGCGGGCGGTGCCGCCGCAGTACCTCTCCCGAGAAAATCCACGCCGGATGCCAACCCCAAGGGAATGTCCTTCACGGAGCGCCTCGTGCCCGCGCTCGGGAGTCCCGCGGGGCCGCGCTTGTCTCGGGGCTCCGCGGCGGCAGCGGGAGCGCGCCTCGCGCGTGTCGGGGGCCGGCGGGAGCGCGCGCGGCCACAACCNTGAAGGAGGTGCCGAAGGTGCTCGTGGACCCCCGCACCCGGCGCAGCTTCGTGCGCGGGCGGTTCCTGGGCAAGGGCGGCTTCGCGCGGTGCTACGAGCTGGTCGAGGCCGAGAGCCGGGAGGTGTTCGCGGGGAAGGTGGTGCCCAAGTCGCTGCTGGCGAAGCCGCACCAGAAGGAGAAGATGTCCATGGAGATCGCCATCCACCGCAGCCTCTCCCACCGCCACATCGTCGGCTTCCAGGGCTTCTTCGAGGACGACGACTTTGTCTACGTCGTGCTGGAGCTCTGCCGCCGCAGGGTGAGGGGCTGGGGGGCGGGTGTCGGTGTCCCCCGGGTACTGACTGTCCCCTTCCCCGCGTCCTGCGGTACTGCCCTCGTCCCCGTCCCCCACCCCGGTACTGACCGACCGTCCCCCGCAGTCGCTGCTGGAGCTGCACAAGCGGCGGAAAGCGCTGAGCGAGCCCGAGGCGCGGTACTACCTGCGCCAGACCATCCTGGGCTGCCAGTACCTGCACAGCCACCGCGTCATCCACCGCGACCTCAAGCTGGGCAACCTCTTCCTCAACGACGACATGGAGGTGAAGATCGGTAAGTGACAGGGACCCCAGCCCAGGGACCAGCCAGCCAGGGCATCTTGGTCACATCCCGTCTCCCTGTCCCTCCAGGTGACTTTGGCTTGGCCACCAAGGTAGAGTACGATGGGGAGCGCAAGAAGACCCTGTGTGGGACCCCCAACTACATCGCCCCAGAGGTGCTGGGCAAGAAGGGGCACAGCTTCGAGGTGGACATCTGGTCCCTTGGTTGCATCATGTGAGTCAAATGGCATTTCAGAGACCATGGGGATGGGCAATCCCTATGGTTCTGGTCTCCTTGACCCCTCTGAACTTCAGTGTGATCCAAAGCTCCAGGTCACTGTCCCCACAGCTCCTGTCTGAGTCCTGGTGCCAGGCAGCTCCCTACCTTCCCTAACTGAAACTTTCCCTGCAGGGTGCTAGATCCCAGCTTCCCTCTCCAGGGAACAGGAGCCAGACACAGTACACATAGCTGTCAGTGTGTCTAATGCCAAGTGTGTTCCCTCTGCCAGGAAAGCCCCTGGGTGTGCTTAGAACAGGATCACTTCTGCACACCATCTCAGTCTCTTATGCAAAACTGACACCCTTTTGTCTGGGAATGCCCAGGTACACTCTTCTGGTGGGGAAACCGCCTTTTGAGACTTCTTGTCTAAAGGATACATACATCCGGATCAAGAAGAACGAGTACACCATTCCCAAGGTATGGTGCTTCCCATGGAGGATCTGTTCAGCTCACAGTGGTGCTTGGTCAGCCTCCTGCTGCAGCCCCTGTGTCTGGCACTCTGTGGGCTCTCACATAGCAGGGCAGGGGCTGTCAGTGCTGGGAGGGGCTGGTTCAGGCTGGGGTGGCATGAACCTCGTGGGGAGCCAGCAGCTCCCTTCCCCTTAATCCGGCAAAAATCTGAGCTGGGCTGTTGTCGTGTGGGGGTGAATGGACATGGGCAAGTCCATGAGGTCTGGGCCAGGTCCCCAGCTTATCCCACTGCTGATGAGTTGGTCTTGCTCAAGTCAGTTGACCCCAGGCTTTGGGTGCCATTAGGAGACAGTTCTCTGTGCTGCCAATTCTGCTTCCCCTGGCTTGTGTCCTGCTTGCCTGATGCAGAACTGGAGCTCTGCTGGGTTGTAAATTCTGTTCTTTGTCACTACATTGTCCCTTGATCTATCTCTAAACTCCACCTGTCCCTCAGCACATCAACCCCGTGGCTGCGAACCTCATCCAGAAGATGCTGAGGTCCGACCCCGCCACGCGCCCGACCATCGATGAGCTGCTGAACGACGAGTTCTTCACCTCGGGGTACCTCCCCAGCCGCCTGCCCACCAGCTGCCTCACCATCGCACCCCGCTTCTCCCTGGCTCCCAGCGGGATGGACCTGGGCGGGCGGAAGCCTCTGACCGCGCTCAACAAAGGTAAGTGTGGGTGCCCGGGTGAGGCTGGGCTGCGGTGCTGGAGAGGGCCTGCCTGGCCTCAAGCAGCATCCACAGCCTTCAGTGTGCCTCCCTCACATCATCTCCTGATCCTTATGGAAACTCAGAGCATTTTGTGGATGAGGGGGCTCTCCTTGCTCTGCCTGGGACCAAAGCAGGGAGGAAGCACTGCGTTCACTTCAGCTCTGTAATGGGCTCAAACTGTTGCCTAGGAAGTTCCCAGAACGTGAAGAAGACCTTCTTTCTTGTGCAGTGCCTGAGCATTGAACAGATTGTCTAGAGAGCGTGTGTGGTGTCTCCCTCACTGAGATACTCCAGAATCCTCTGGACACATCCAGTGTGCTCTGGAATTACCCTGCTGGAGCAGGGAAGTGGGACCACATGCCCCACCATGGTCCCTTCCAACCTGATCCATTCTGTGTGCAAGGTGTTGCCTATACCTGGGGTAGGGTGTAAGTCTGGTGCCTTTGGAAACCTCTCCCTGGTCACACCTCCACACTCTTGTCTCTCTGACCCAGGACTAGACAGCCCTGCACAGGAGACCTTGCCGGACAAGGAGGAAGCGGCGGGGCTGCGGGAGCTGGGAGATACTGTCAGTGGCCACTTGGCTGACATGTTGCAGCAGCTGAGTGCAGTCAATGCAGCCAAGCCCTCTGAGAGGGTAGCAGTGAGGCAAGGTGAGCCTGGGGCAGCCCGTGGGCCTTATAGGGTGCACAGGTTGTGGGAAATGTCTCCTAACAAGCTGCTTTCTTCCTGCAGAAGAAGCTGAGGACCCAGCCTGCAATCCCATCTTCTGGGTTAGCAAATGGGTGGACTACTCAGATAAATATGGACTTGGTAAATACTATGGGCGGCAGTGCTTCAGGATTTCCTGGTGTCTGAAGGGGCTGGGAGAAGCCTGGATTTGGGCATTTCCTAGGCCTGGGTTTTTAATCACCATATTCCAGTGTGTGTGTGTCCAAGACCTCTGCCAGAAATCTTACCAAATACCCCGAGAGTCCAGAGTAGTGGTCACTGACCATCAGCCCTGGCCACTTTAAGGTGGACAATGGCTACCTGTGCCTGAGGTGACTAAGCTCTCCCCAGCCTACACAGGGACCCATGGTGGCAGCAGAGGTTGTTTGTGCAGCAGGTGATGCCATAAGGGACATGACAAATCCAGAGGTGGAAAAGTGCCACCCAGACCTTCCCAAAGAGGAGACCTGGCAGGGACTTGGTGGGGGGTGGCTGTTAGGGAATCCCTGGGTGATAAACCATCTGCCTTGGTATTTCTCACCCTGAGACTGGAGACCTCATGGGGATCCCTTCTGGGCAGGTTACCAGCTCTGTGACAACAGCGTTGGGGTTCTCTTCAATGACTCCACTCGTCTCATCATGTACAACGATGGGGACAACCTGCAGTACATTGAGCAGAACAGCAACGAGTCCTACTTCACCGTGAGATCCTGCCCCTCTGCCCTCACCAAGAAGGTCAGTCCTGGGGACAGGAGCCCTGGCTGGGGGGTGGTGAGACTCCTGTTAGCTTTGGGCTTTGGTGGCAGGGTGGGTTCTAGGGAGGAGAAACATAATTGGAGGTCACTGGCAATCTGCAGGCTTCCTTTAGGTGGTGACACATGGTCCCAAGGACACTAGCAGCTCTGACTGCTATCTGAGGCTCATTTATGGGCAGTTTCACAGAAATTTAAGTGCTCACGTGACTTGCACATACCAAAGCGTTCAGCAAAGCAAGTCTGACTTGTCACAGTCAGAGTTAATATTGAGGAGTTCCACAAGCTTTTGCAGTGACACCTCAAGCTCTGAAAAATGTAAGGAAGCTCTGGGACTGTGATGGCAGTCCCTGTGCTCCTCCCCTGTGCCTGGGGTCACCCTCGGCCCCTCACAGCCTGTCCTGTCCACAGATAACACTACTGAAGTACTTCAGGAATTACATGAGTGAGCACTTGCTGAAGGCGGGGGCAAACATCACGCCCCGGGAAGGAGACGAGCTGGCCCGATTGCCCTACCTCTGGAACTGGTTCCGGACCCGCAGTGCCATCATCCTGCACCTCAGCAACGGCACTGTGCAGATCAACTTCTTCCAGGTGAGGCTCTTCCCAGGGCCGTGGCTGTGGCTGTATGCGGTGCTGCTTGGAAGGTGGTGGGGGGGATGACTTGAGCCAGGGCTTTGCCCAGGGACCCAAGCACTGGGAGCTCTCTGTGCCTGTACCCGAGGCCCCCAGACACTCCTTGCTTGTGCTCTTGAGCAGCGGGTTGGCTGCTGCAGTCAGGTGCAGCCATGTTGACCCGGCTGTTGCCCTTTTGCTGCACTCTGAAGGAATCCTGCAGAGGGACGTCGTCGCCACGCTCCGGGTGCTGCCGACATGGCTCATCCAGAGGAGATGCTGCCCCAAGGAGCACAGTGCTCAGTGACTGTGTGTTCTCTCCCCACAGGACCACACCAAGCTCATCCTGTGCCCTCTCATGGCTGCTGTCACATACATAGATGAGAAACGGGACTTCCGCACGTACAAGCTGAGCCTCATCGAGGAGCACGGCTGCTGCCAGGAGCTGGCCCGCCGGCTCCGCTACGCCCGCATCATGGTGGAGAAGCTCTTCAGCTCCAGGTCTGGCTCACGCCAGACGAAATCTGCTACTTAGACCTTGTTCTTGCTGGACTCAACATCTGTGCCAAACTGCCCAGCTGTGGAGGGAGAGGTCTGGGAGCTTCCCTCCCGTGGCCCAGCTGGGTTCCCACTCCTGGGTATGGGCTCATTGCCACAAGGAAGCCCCTGCTGCTGTGGGAATGGTGGTGTTCGCTCTGACTGGTGCCCAAAGGTTTCTTGCTTCCTGCTCCTAACAAAGTCTATTTTTTAATTCCCTACCTAGTCTGTTTTTCTAATTTCCCAAAGCCAAAAGCCCAGCTCCAAGCCATCCCTCTCATTTGAGGTGCCTGGGCCTGCTCTTGAGAGAGCAGAGCATGGGGAGAGCAGAGCTGTCACGTGAGGTGTCCGTACATGGCTGTGCCCGTGCTCTGGGCTTCGCTTCTTCTTGTAGAAGCTCAGGTAAAGTATTGAACAAGCCCGGGGTGAGATTGCTCAATTGGCCTTTTAATACTGAAACTACACGAAACCTCAACTTTTGTATATTGCATAACTTGAATAAAGATTTTTTTGACACAGCATCCAGGCTGTTTCACTTCCCTTTGCCTTGCTGAGGGAGGAGGGAGCATCACCTCTGGCTTCCCCTGTGACTGAGGCACTCTCTTACCCTTACTGACAGCCCTGGGCTGGGCTTGCCTCTCGCTTGGATCCATGACTAATTATGGCTGAAGAATCAGCACCAGTCCTCTCATGCAGGGTGTCTTGCAGGAGTCCAGTGACCTGCCTCTGTTGTTCTTCCACCACTGCTCCCTGCCAGCAACTATGGATGTTCTCAGGCCAGTTTCTTTTTAAGACTGACAAGCTTTTTAGTTTTTATTTTTTAATTTTTATAACATTTTATATAAATATATTCTGAAAAGAAACCTGGTACAAACCCTGTTACCTGTGTAACAAAATCCCACACCCCAGCACACAAAGGAATCAGACTGTACAAAATTATTACTGTTCCACATAGGAACTTTGCTGTGGGGCTCTCTGTGCCCGTGGGCCCAGCTGGTGCTGGAGGCTGGCTCGCAGGGAACACATGCCCACGGCGATGCCCTGAACCAGAGCACCCACAGGACACTGGCCCTGGGCAGCAGGAGAGGCTGGGGGAACTACAGGCATCGGCCTGTCTTTGAGGAGATGATCTCAGGGGCAAGGACTTCCCTCCTTTGTGTCCAGAGACAACTGTTCCTCGACTGCTGTGCTATCTGCTCAGGGGCTCAGGCCTGGCAGAAGTATAGGCTGCTGGGGACCCTAAGGGAGAAACCCTTGTTCTCAGCACAGCTGAGATTCTCACCTTCATTGTGGGGGCTGTGCCCTCGGGCAGCTCCCAGACCCAGCGTGGCTGCTCAGCCTGGCCTGGCTGTGCACAGCCCTCGCTGGGGCTGAGGGGTCAGCTCCAGTGTCAAGACTGGGGGCCTGGTCCTGGTCCAGTGTCAAGACTGAGGGCCTGGTCCTGGTCATAGCTCAAGGCCCCTGGCACAGAAGAGAACACACAGGACAAAGCTTCCTATCCCTGGTGAATGCCCCTCCAGGACTGATGCCAGCTTGAGGGCATCACTGTGCCAGGGCCTCGCTGCGGCCGTCCTTGGGAAAACACAATATGTGTTTTCCTCTTTCTTCTCCAAGCACTGTGTCCACCCCAGAGATGTCTTTGTTTTCTGACCCAAGTGCCTTCACACCTGAGTCTGACTGTGAGTGTTTGCAAAGGTGGGAGCCCAGAGGATCCCTCCAGGTGAGGGCAAGGAGCTGCCCTGTGCTCCTGGTGCCCCTCGCCTGCTGGCCCCCCACCTGACCTGGGCAGAAGGACACTGAGAACCCCGGGCCCGGGCGGGGAGGAGCGGCCGCAGCAGCCGCGGTGCCCTCCGGCCGTGTCCTGTGCCCGCTCAGGCACCGTCGCCCCTCAGCCCCTGGCAGTAGTAGGAGTGGAAGATGCGCTCGTGGGCACAGACCCGCATGGCCCCGTGCGTGTGCAGCAGCAGCCGGGGGAAGCGGGAGGTGAAGTACTGCACGAAGCCCTCGGGGACGGAGCCCAGGGCCAGCCGGACATCAGCTGGCAGCTCGTGGTAGTGGTGCTTCTGCAGGAGAGAGGGTGAGGTGAGAGAGGATGGGGGCAGTGGAGGTGGCAGGGCCACGGGGCAGCTGGGTGGCTGTACCTTGTTCCTCATGGCCCGCAGCAGGTCACGCACCGACCCCCCCTTGTAGGTGCGGAACTTCCTCAGGTCTGGGGACAGCAGGAGAGACACTGAGTGAGGTGGCACACAGCCAGGGCGAGGGGCTGCCACAGCCCCTGTAGTGCAAGCCCCAGCTCTGCTGCACTGGCCTCTCAAAGAAGGGCTGCCACCTTTACCTGCCCTGCTTTTCAGCTCCTGGGCATAAGCAGGTGCCTGCTGGCCAGTAAAAGCATCAGCCCTTGGAGCCCCAGTCTCTACCTGCTTCACTGAACCCAACAATGAGCCTGACCCCTCCATGCTCACCCATCTGCAGAGGGAGGGAGATGTGCATCCTCCAGTTGGTCCTCACCACCGCCCGTCCCCCCGATTCCAGGGCTGAGATGATGGGCCCCTCGGCCGGCTCCTTCTCCACACGGTCACTGACGTCCTGTGTGCCCAAGAGTGGGGCGGGGTGGGTATGGCCCTGCCCTTGCTCTGCATGAAGTAGGACAGAGACCCAGGGACCCCTCACCCCTCCTAAGAGTAGCTCACAATGAGCATGTTGACCTAAACACATCAGTTTCCAGCATGTTTTTCAGTGCACACCTGTGTTCACTGCCGGTGGGATAGCACAGGCTCACCTGGAAGAACTGCAGCTGCTTCTCCTGGCTCCAGAAAAAGGGATGCACAAGGACCACAGGGGCCGAGGGCCGGCGCTGGGGCTCGGGGCTGATCATTGCCACAATCAGCTCCCTCGCAACAAGTTTGTCTGGGGTGAAACAGAACAGCAGAGAACTCGCCCCCGTGCCAGGACCGGGAGCTGTCCCTCGGCCTGGGGCTTCCCCACGGTGTTGTGCCACTGGGGAAGGGTCTCACCATGAGCCTCCTCCTGCAGGCAGCTCAGCTGGTAGGAGCCCGCCAGGATGTTGGCCTGGCGCCGCAGGCTGTCCCCAAAGGGGTGCTGTCCCCCCGACACCACGTAGTAGAAGACGCACCCGGCCGAGAAGATGTCCACAGCACTGGTCTGCAAAACATGAGGGGCACATGGGACCCTCAGGCAAAGGGCAAGGAAAGATTTACCTTCCACTTTTCTACCCTTTTATGTGGACAGTTGGTTTTTGGCTGCAGAGCTGCTGGAAAATACATTGCATGGGGATCCTGCTCTGCTACCTGTGGTCAGGGAGCCCCATCAGCCCAGGTTTCCAGAGGCACAGCCAGAATTCAGGACTCCACAGCCCTATGGACACGCAGGGGCTGCTGGTGTCCCACCAGCAGACAAGCAGACACCAGCATGAGCCCCAGGACGTGCCCTGCCAGGGATCAGTACAGCAGCTGCTTCCAGTGGGAATGAGATTCCTAGTTCTGAAGAGTGGAGAAGCATGACCTTGGCAGCAACCCACAGCCCCTCCAACCTCCCCACACCAGATTTCTGAGGACTGGAGCCTGATGAAACACCTGTGCTGAACACAGCTGGGCACTGTCTCCCAAGGACAGAGGCATGGGGGTAGCCCTCGCAAGGAGCACAGTGCCTGTGTCTGGGGCTGGCTCAGGCTCATGGAGCTCTCATCTTAATTGTGAACCCAGCAGTGTGACCTGAGGCCACTGCCAGCGTGGGGGACACTGCCACGATGGGCCCAAGGAGCACCCGGGGTGGGGGTGGCTGCAGCTCACTGACAGGGTTCTCCTTCGGGGCCTCCTGCAGCACCTCGGGCGCGATCCAGCCCTCAGTGCCAGGGATCCCGGAGCGGAGGCTGAAGCTCTGTCGTCCCCCCTGAAGCTTTTTGCAGAGGCCGAAGTCGGAGATGACGGCGCGGATCTGCCCGTGGCGATTCGGGACAGAGATGAGGATGTTACAGGGCTTCAGGTCACGGTGGACTGGAAGTGAGAGTGTGTGGTGTCCCCTGGTAGGGCTGGAGCAAACAGGGCTCTGCCACAGCCCCATGTGCTGCTGACCCCCACAGCTACTGCCCAAACCCCAACAGACACTGCCCAAACCCTGCAGCATCCACTGAGGAGAGGATGGAGAGGGGACTGCTGGCCCTTACCAATGCTGAGGGAGTGGAGGTGAGCCAGCCCGGACATGGTCTGGCGCAGCACGGACACCGGGTCCAGCCCACGGCGGTTGAAGCTGGGGCTCTCCACGTACTGGAACCACACAAAGGAGAGAGAGAGGAACTAAGCCTGATTTACTGGGCAAAGGCAAGGTGGCTGGAGAGACACGCCACCCCAGGGTGATGGTGGGTGATGGAGAACAGCCCCTACAGAGGCTGTTTGTGCCCGAGGCTTGTGTTTCCAGGGCTCCTGGTCAGCTGCAGCAGCAGCCCTGTGGCCAGGGCTCACCTCCTGCAGCGTGGCAGAGCAGAGCTCGATGGCGATGTAGTGGAACTGCCGGTCCTTCTCAGTGCAGAAGTAGCGGACGACGTGGGGGTGCTCATCCGACTCCCGGAGCAGCTGGACCTCACGGTCAAGCAGGTGGACACACTCAGGCAGGAGACGCTTCACGGCCACATTCCGGCCCTCGAACTGCCCCCTGTGCAGAGAGTCCTTGGTGTGTCCATGCGTGGCATGGCCCAGCCACGCTCCGGCCAATGCTGGAGCTCACCCACAGGGTCCTCAGCACGGGTCACTCTGCCGTGACTCCCAAAGCCTTGTCACATCACTGACAGGAAGGGATCTTCCGCAGTGTAAGCTGGGAACTGAAGGGTCTCAATTTTGTAGGAAAATGACATCCCTCACTTTTTACTGTGTTCAGTGCTGGAAAAAGGGCTCAGCCAGAGCCTGGGAACTGTGGGAGGGGCCAGACCAGGTGCAGGCAGGCAGGGAGGGGGTGCAAGGGGGACCTGCCCTGTGTACCCAGTGCCTGGTTAATGAGGGCCACAAGCCCAGCTCCAGGATGGGTGTGATGAGGGCCAGAAGAAGGTGAAGGTGGTGAGCTGTTCTCAAAAGTCTCTGAACCAGCAGCCACCACCCTGGGCAAGAGCTGCCTTGTTGCTATCCCTGTGGCTCCCAGGGAGAATGGGAGCAGAGTGGGGGCAGGCACTCAGCGTCACTCAC
Source organism: Aleadryas rufinucha (assembly GCA_013397815.1). Lineage (NCBI taxonomy): Eukaryota > Metazoa > Chordata > Aves > Passeriformes > Aleadryas > Aleadryas rufinucha. The sequence continues at coordinate 15,531 of VZTH01012321.1, forward strand.
CTGAAGACAAAGGTTCCTCCAGCTCCATGGCCCAGCACGTCCTTGGGGTTAAAAGAAACTTTTCCAACTACAACCAGGTCTGGTTCTGCATCTGCAAGGGAGAGAAGACAAACATCTTCCAGCCTCCAAGTATAAGTTCTGTATGGAGGACACCTGTTTGTTTATTCATTTGGCCGTTTCTTACGCCCTACTCTTATGTGGCCCATGCTTATCTAGCAGCAGATGTGGTACCTCCTCCCATCCCAGCTGGGCTGCAGTCCTCTCATCTGCAGGCATCCCTGCACCTGCTCTGGGTGCCAGCATCTCTGGGCAGAAGCCCTCACAGTCTGCCCATTCCCCCTGCACCCACCTTCAGCAGCCACTGGGACAGCTGGCTCCAGGCTGACCTTCCCATTAGCTGGGTCCTTCAGGTGGGCTGAGGGGCTGGAGCTCTGCGAGAGCTCTGATGCACTTCCCTGGCTCAGCTTCAGCTCCCTGGGCTCCTCAGGGATGCCTTCCCTGGAGACCCGGCCTGGGCGCAGCATCTCCTGCTGCTGCTGCAGGAGCTGTATCTGCTCCTGCAGCTGCTGCTGCTGTGCCACATGCTGCCGCTGCAATTTCTGGAACACAAACCAAGGGAATACTCAGCTCCATGCCTGGAGCCCTGCTGCAGCATTGGCTCCGCTGTCCCTTGCCCTCCACCACCACCACTCACTGTGAGCAGCAGGACCAGGATTCCCCCGCCCAGCAGAGTCGTGCCGACGCCAGCCAGCACCAGGTCCCAGGTGCCGGACTCGGGATACACTTCCACCTGCTCCCCTGGCGTGGGGTCTGGCTGGAGCTGTCCCTCACTGCGGACAGCTGGCTCCTCCAGGCTGCTCGGGGCCAGGAACTGCAATACACACCCAGGGCTGGGTGACACAAGAGGGACAGACTGCAGGGCACTTGGGTTTGGGACTTCCTTTCTGTCTATCCCACGCTGGGGACGCATAGCCCACCCCAAGCAGCCCAGACCCTTCAGTGACCCAGCACCCTTCACCACTCACATCATCGAACACGGTCCTGGTGGGAGGAGCCCTGGGGATGATGGTTTCCGTGGTCTTCCTCAGGTTCTCTGGGAAGGCTCTAAGCATGGTGGTGTGGACCACAGGAGGCAGCTCATGGTGCCCTGTGGCAGGAGGGGAACAGAGACAACCCTCAGTTCACCTCTTGGTTTCAGCATCCATCCCTTGCCAGCAGCACTGGCTCTCCTGGAGAAGGGGGGCTCGCTTCTCATGGGACTCCCAGCATGGGTAACTGTGAGCCCTGCTTCAAAGGGTCCCTGCCCACCCCTGCATGGGGTGCCCAGCAGTCACTCATGGGGAGGGGACAAGAATGGGCAGAAACAAGTCCCAAGCCAGAGTCACCACAGCCTGAGGTGACTCACAGCCTTAATCCCATTCATCCCACTGGGCAGAGCAGGTCGGGTTGTACCCCTAAAGCACAGCAGCAGCTTGGGTTGTTCCCCACAGGGCACCGTCTGGGAGCCAGGACACAGGGAATTCCATGCCTACCACGGGTCCGCACCTATGAGGAGCCACTGGTTGTGAAGTGAGGTGATGCTGCCCTGCGGGTACTTGACATTGGTGCTGGGCATGATCTCACACTCCCCGGACTCCCTCATGGTCACGTCGTCCGTGGTGGGGCCGTCGATCCTGGCCAGCGTGATGCCCTGGGGCTGGGGATGTGGCAGCTCGTGGGGCACCGCGCGGCCGGACGCACCCGCGGTGGCTCAGCCCCAGCGGGGCCGCAGGGACACTCACCACCAGCGCCACGCTGCCGTGCACCAGGGACGTCATGGCGTAGAAACTGGTCGCGTGCTTTCCCACATAGAGCGCTGGCCTGCGGGGCAAGGACAAGCATCACCTTCCATCCATCCCGGATCAGGGTGGCCGAGCACGGGGAACATGAATGCCACTGGCTGCCACCGCTCAGAACCACATACAGCAGCTGGGTCTTGGTGGCGGCGAAGTCCTTGACGGACTGGTAGCTCCACTTGAGGACATGGATGTCCTGTGACTGGAAGGTCAGATAGCGCAGGGTCTCCATGGCCAGGTTGAGGTGGGGGAGGCGGCGCAGGCTGTCCTGGTGCCACAGGTAGATGCCAACCACAGGTGAGCCGTAGTTCTGCGCCCACAGGACCTCCCCGCTCTCCTTGTCCAGGGTCACCACCAGCCCATCCCCGCTTGAGGCCAAGTGTGCCATTTCTGGAGAGAGCAAAAGGGATGAGGGATGCAGCAGCTGGGCTGTCCCCCCTCAGTTCTGCCACTGGCCATGGGCTGCTGCCTGTTCTCCCCAGCAATGGGCACAGCTGAGACCTGCTGGCCCTGGCACTGTCACCCCAGGCCCCTGCACAGCCAGAGTCCTGCTGTGAGTGGGCACTGGGGAGCTGGGTGCCATGACTGCCACTGGCCCGTGACTGCCACTGGCCCGTGGCTGCTGCAGCTCCCACTCACTGTATTGGTAGGACTCCTCGCAGAGCGGGGCCGAGTACTCAGAGAAGGTGGCATTCCAGCGCAGCTCCCGCGACTTGGTGTCATACATGGTGATGACATACTCTGGGGACAGGAACAGGGCACAAGGTTACCTCCAGTGCCTCATTCCTGGGACCAGGTGGTTGATGGGGGCACGGGACTGGCTTACGAGTCCGTCCGATGTAGAGCAAGGGGCTGGATGGGCACAGACCATCCCAGGCCTCTGTTGAGAGGGTGGTCTGCTTCTCCCCTGACTTGGGGTCCACAACAAACCAGGTGTCCTGCTTCTTCCCTGAGAAGGAAAATGCCTTCTTTGTAAGTCCCTGCATCCCTGCCTGTCCCCTAGAGCTCCTGCTGGGCTCCTGCCTGTCACCCTCCATGGCCCCCAGTCAGCACGGCCCCTCTCCGCACGCCCCAGCGCCTCCGTACCAGTGTAGAGCACTCCATCCGAGCTGCGGCATGGCGAGGACTGCACCAGCTCTGGGATGGTGAATGGCAGCTTCTGCAACACAGGCAGCAGAGCAAGTGCAGGGCCAGAGTCACCTCCCCAGCCCCGGGCACCCCAGGGGGTCACAGGATGCCTACAGCCCCATAGACCTACTGACCATCAAGCCTTCTTTGTTCCTTCCTCCCAGGATATACAGGCTGCCATCATTGGGGTCTGGAAGGAATGCTGGTCTGGGAAGGAGAGAAGGATAAAATGTGAGCTACCCCCTGCCCTGGGCACCTCCAAGTATATAGAGTGGCTACACTGCAGAATCCCCTTTAGCAGTTTGCTCCAGGGTGAGTCACTGCAGGACTTGACCTTTCCTGGACACCTGCAGCACTGGATTTGGCAGGAGATAACTCCCGCTCTGGTCAGTCCTGGGACTCCCCACAGCCACCCAGTGCCCATCTGCCAGGCAGGTGGATGCCCTGCCTGTCTCAAGGAGCTCTTGCTGTCCTGCCTGCCCCTGAGCTTTCATGGTGATTTCCCTCAATGTCTCTCCATGCTGGTGTGTGTAGTCGAGTTGAGAGCTCCTTGGCTCTGCAGCAGGGGCCAGCTCCTCCTCATCACCATGCGCCAAGTGCCAGCACCAGGGTCAGGGTAAGGTGATGCCACGGAATGGGCTGGGCATTTCATTTCTCTGTGGTTCCCCTTTCCTGCTGTTGCTCCATCAGTTACCAGGGAGCCTCCTGCACTGCCCAGCTGCCCGTGGGGATGACACTCACTCTGCCACATACACCGGCACCTGCAGAATGGGATCTGAAACAGAGAGTGAGAGGCCACGTCAGCAGCGCTCCTGTGAGTGGGACAGCACAACACCACTGTTTACCCAGCGTGGCACTGTCACCCAGCCCAACCACGCAGCCTGTTTGCCTTTCAGAGCCAGAAGAGACACCAATGGCAGATGCCCATCTGCCTTGCCTGGGATCGGGGCTGGGGCTGCGGCTGTGGCTGGCAGCACACCCCAGGGCTGGAGGCACTGGCAGCCCAGAGCCCATCCAGCAAGAGCCAGGCCAGGGGATCATTCCCAAACCCCAAACATACTCCAGGAGCCAGGCTGTAAGCAAATGCCCCCCAGTCACTACTCACCGTCCTTCAGGGTCCACTTGATGTCCCCTGTGCTCTTGCTGACGGCATGGAGGTTCCCATCCAGTGTGGAGACGAAGAGCAGTGTTTCTGGGACAGTCACGGCACCGCCTTTGAGGCTCTAGGACAGACACACCATCCTAAAGAGCTCAGCCAGGCTTGGGAACAAGCCCCCAGCCCAGGTCCTCTGCGCAGCTCAGCTCCTGGGGCAGCTGCGCCCACGGTGACCGGCACCACCCACACCTCTGGTCCCTGGCTCCTGCAACACCGCTCACATCCCACCAGAGCCATCCTGGGGCTGGAACAGCCTTCCTTGCCCCTCCTCTCCCTGGAACCAGTTTTCCCACAGGTGAGATGAACTGCAGTGTGGCTGTTCCCAGCCACAACCCTGGGTGCCTTTCTAAAGGTGACAAGAGCAGCCCAACCATTGGCTCCTTCCAGAAACAAATGAGTCAGGTGACTTTTTCATGCCAAAGAAGTGATGATTGCTTGCCTGGGCCTTCAGAGCTGCAGGTTTCAGCTACCTGACATTGAGGAAGTAATTGCAAATTCACCTGGGAAGAGGAGCTGCTGCTTCCACGTATGGCGTCCGCATAGCGAGCCAGCTCAGCCAGCGCCACACATGCCAGCCTCGCCCTGTTGGCAAACAGGGATGGGCAAACAGCAACGGGACCCACATGGCTCTGGCAGTCCCTGATGCCGGGGATTTGGCAGCAGCACCTGAGTCCCTGGCTGGCTGCAGATTAGCATGAGAGCCCAAGGACACCCCTCGAACTCAGCCCCTCAGTAGTCCCCTCGCTGCTCTGGGAGCCTGAGCTGGCAGAGCCTGTCCTGGGGGCCTGTCCAGGCTGTGGAGCAGGGACCAGCCAGCAGCCTGTGCCCAGCCAGTGCCAACGTGCAAGTCTGAGACCATTTGCAGAGCAGAACCTGACAGTACAAGACTGGCTGTGGCACGGCAGGGCCAGGAGATTCCTTCAGCTGTTACAAAGCACAGGAGCACACACGACCTCCCTCACAATGTACCTCACACCACCCTCTGTGTCTCCAGCCCAGTTTTTATTTGCACTTCTTTTTGCTTAATTTTCAGGTGAGGTCAGAGCGAGTTTCCCTGCTCTGGCTTTGCCCAGAGGACATGGTGGAGCAGGCAGGGAAGGGGACTGCTCCCCACCATGGCTCCTACAGCCCCTGTGGCCACACAGGCGGGATTGCTGCCGGCTGGGGACATGCCAGGCTGGCAGACACGGGGCTCTTGCAGTGTGGCCACCTGCCCGGGGGAAACTGAGACTGCCGGGCCCCCCCCCAGCTGTCAGGGCCCTGCGCTTCCTTCCCCTCGATGCTCTGTGTTTTCTTCCATCTATTTTGCAAGTGTTTTGGTGCCAGGGCACTCGGGCAAAGGCCAGGCTGCCCAGCCCGTTCCCCACAAACCACCATGGGCAGAACTGGGAGCACCGGATGCCTGGGAGCTCCCAGCCCCAGCTGCCCCAGCAGCCGTTCAGGCCAGCCCCAGCCCAGAAGTGTGGCTGTTGCTCCCATGGGATGTTCCCAGGAGCCGTGCTTTCCCGAGGTTCCCACCACAGCACTCTGGACTCTGCAGTGATGCTGCTGGGGCCGGAGCTCAGCCGTGGGCTCAGGGCACACTCATTCACCCAAGGATGGATAGAGGGGGACAGCCAAGCACACACAGAAACTCGGCGCCAGCATCTGCTGCTTCCTTCACTGGAACAGCTCTATCAGTGTAATCCAAAGCCACCCTGGCACGCTGCCTACCCACTTGAACCGCCACCAGCTGCAGGAGCCGGATCCGGCTCCGAAGGCACCACCCTGACAGGCAGCAGCTCCGCGGGCAGGACCAGGCAGGAAGGGGCAGAGGGCACCCAAGGAAAGGGACGCCGCTCCCGGCCACAGCCAGGCCCAGGGGTGAAGATGGAGAACAACCTCCGCTTTGGGTGCCACAGGAGCCCCTCACCCGGGTGACAGCCCGGCACTCCATCGCACAGCAGCCAACGCCACCCACGTACAGCCATGGGACCCCCCCGGCAGCATCCCGGCCCCGCGGGCACCACGGCCCCTTCACCCACACCACGTACACCCTTCTGGGTGCGGGTCCCCGCTCAGGCACCCACCCACCCCGAGGCGGGGGCTCGAGCCCCCGCTCACCGGTGTCACACGCGGGACGCTCCCGCGCACCTGCCCCGAGTGCGGGGTGTCCGTGCCCGCACTGTCACACCCGGGGCACGAAGGGTCGTGTGCCGGAGCCCTCCCGCAGGACGCGGGGCACAGTGAGCACAGGCTCACACCGGGAACCGCGCGGGCACCGCACTGTCCCCCCCGATCTTTCCCCCGCGCTGTCCCCCCGCACTGTCCCCTCTCGGGCGCTGTCCCACCCTCCCGCACCCACCGCTCCCAGCGGCAGCCGTACCTGTGCCGGGGGCGGCGGGAGCAGCAGCAGGAGCAGCGGCGGGAGCAGCGGCAGGAGCCCCCGGAGCACCCCCCGGAGCCCCCGCGGGCGCGGCGCGGCACCATGGCCGCTGAGAACCGCTCGGCGTCGGGCGGCGGTGCGCCCTGGGCTGGGCTGCCCGGTGAGTCGTTGCTCGGGGCTCCGTGTGCGCGGGGCGGGGGGCGCAGGGCATCCCCCGCACGGTCCGGCAGGGGGGTGTCGGCATGGCTTTAGGGTGCATGGGGAGGGGGCTGCGCACCCCCGCGGGATGTGGAACGCGGTCGCCCCAGGAATGGGGGAGGTGTCTCTGCCAACTTTCCCACATTCCTGCGTCTCCCCGGGAACCCCGGGTGCTCCGCAGGTCGGGACCCTCGCACTGGTCCGCTGTCTCGGCATGTCTGGAGCCGTGCAGTCCTGCCAGGGCACCGGGGTGACGTCTGGCATCCCCTTTCCCTGCTCCCATCCAAACCAACACCGTTCCCGGGATCCGTCGCCCGAGGAACCTCGGGTCCCTCCTGTCACCCAGGAAACAGCCTTGTCAGCGTCCTGAGCAGGGAATATGAGCAGCCTGCAGTCCCGGGGGCAGGCACCCCCCAAGAGGAAACCCAGGACGGGGGTTATTTGCTCCCCCGATGCCTTCTCTGAGAAGCAGACACTCCTGGACAAGAAACTACCCGCATGCTTTCTTTGCTTCCCTCACTATTCCAACAAGAGCAACAGGGGCACGATCCCGTATCTTTTGCATACTTTGTCGCCATACTGGGCAAACCCCTCTGGCGCTTGTGGCCACCTGCCAGGACTTGACTAGACAGAAGTTTTCCCCCTCTCCAGAGCCCTTTGCCAGGATGAGCATTGCAAGGGAGACAGATCTTGCCCACTCTCTCCCTCAGTGTGGGTCTCATCTTCCCTTTAGCCCTTTCTGGCCCTGTTGCACCCTTACTGCTGGTAATGACAGAGCTGGCCCGTGCTCTCTATTGGCCCATCACGGACAAGAGTCGGGCAGCCACACCCTTCTTTCTTTCCAAAATAATGACACTGGCTTCAAATCAGGGAACAGGTCTTACCATTTTTTTAAATAAAAGCAGCACTGGCTTCTGTCTGACCTGCTTTCAACCCCTCTAACTGTGCTGTGGATGGATTTTTCTAGCTGGTCTTTGCAAAGCCCAAGGCTCGGGAAATACTTCCCAACCTGAGGAGCAGCTGGTGTTCCCCTATGCCCTGCTGATAGCTGGGCTCTGCTTGGGCATTTGGAGGCTCCCTGCTTTGTCACAACTGCCTTGAGTGACCTCCAAGGGTGGTTTGACTTCTGCTAGAACTTGTAGGGTGAACAGAGGGGCTGGAAGGGTTGCTACCAATGCAGTTGGGTGGCGTGTTGATGCTGGCACTATCAAAATACTCAGGTGCCAGGATCCCTGAACCCAGGCTTTTAGTGAAACATCACCAGAGACAATGCTCACATTGAAATCACAGGTGACAGCAAGATGCTTTTCGCTGTCACTACTGCCGGGCATCACCTCCTGCTTCCTAACGCCCTGACTCCTGTGACCTGAGTACTTCCTGCAGCTCTCCAGCCTGGACTAGGCCCCCATGAGACATCCCAGCAAGGAGCAGGGCATCCAGTGGAGATCCTAATCAGCGACCCATCCCTGATTCACCCTTCAGACGGGATGGCGGCCAGTGGTGGGAGCCCTGGGTGGGGAAGGTGGGGATGGGAGCAGGTGTGCAGTGCTGTGCAGCAGCCCTGCTTCCTGTGGGAGCCAAGCCAATGTGCCCTTGCTCAAGCTGGCAGCAAGTTTCCAGGGCTGCCGGACGCAGCGACAGCAGCCCTGGGATCAACCTGATGAGTGAGCAGAGGAAAGCTGGCGGGAGAAGGAGGAGAAGGGCTACCGGTAAAAGTGGTTTGTTTATTCACACGAGGGGTGCACCCGTCTCAGCGGGTCAGTCTGTTTTCTTTCATAGAAGAGAAATGAACTGAAATGATTAATTAATGCTGTGATCCAATTACTCTGAATTTGCAGAAGGAGCATGGTTTTTCTCTTTTAACTGTCCCCACGAGCATCCCGTTGATGTCAGGTTTTGTCATGGTTGGGATTTTGTTGTTTTGGTTTTTAAAATTAAAATGACAAATATCTCCCCAGAAAAGAAAAGAAAAGAAAAAGAAGGAAAAAAGACAACAACAGGGAATAAAAACAGTGAGACCAGGAGGAGCAGCTGATGCAGAGCAGTCCCTAGCACACCTTTGTGTTGAGCCCTTCTCTGCCTGCCCTGCTGAGCCCTGACCAGCAGCATCCACAGAGATGAAGAGGTTTGGTGAGTGCCCAGCCGAGGTGGCAGATGCAGCTCTGCAAAGGCAGCAGGGAGAGCAGTCGTGAGAGGAGAGGGAAATGGAGGCTGTTTGCAAGGGGCTGCTGCTTTATGCACAAACACAGCTCCTCTTTCCACATGGACAGACACGCAGCAAGTGTTTCATGTGCACAAGCTGACCCCTTCTCCTTGGCACGCTAAGTCAGGGCTTCAATGGGCATCTTCTGGAGAAGTGGGCATTGTCCTTGAGCCAGTCACTGCTCAGTCTGACACGGGTCTGTGCCCTTACTGCCCTCCAGTAAGCCAAGGGAGGAGGTTTGCTTTGCATTTCAGCACCCATTCTGGGCTGGCTCTAAAATTGCATGTTTAAAAGACATGTTTCAGGGAGATGTGAGAGTGTGGGACCTGACACAATGAGGAAATGGAAGTTTTGGACTAGATCATTCCCATCTACTCCCTCTCCTCTCTTCATTCCCATCCCAGCATCCCCTGCTGACTGCTCTTTAGCCTGTCCAAGCACCAGCACCCACCATGAGTGTGCCAGTGGTGAGGCGGGGCTCCACACCCGGCCAGTGTTGAAGCCTCTTCAAGCTGGTGATTGGAGCTGTGCCAAATCCATCCTTCTTCTGAGGGATTTGTGTGACCAGTCAGAAAACAGACACCAGTTTGTAGGAAGACTCGGATGCTGTCCTGCCCAGGGCCCTGGCAGACCAGGAGGTGAGGGCCTGAATGTGTGGCTGCTGCCTAACTCACAGCCAGGTGGCGAGTGTGCCAGCCTCGACTGTCCCCGGGAGCACAACCCACCACGACATCCCTTTAAGGCTCTAGGCATGGCAGAGTCTCGCTGCATCCAGACCCTTGAACATACCAAGGTGGACCCTTGCCCTGTATTCAGACAAATTCGTTTACTGAAGCTTCAAGGAGTTAGGCACTTCCTGGACAAATTAATCTGGGGCAAGTGTTTCCTAGGCAGGCTGGCCCATGATTCCAGTATTTTGCTGGTGCATGAACACAGGGCAAGGTGTCTCATATACAGATCCTCCCCTTGATGCTTAGAGACAGAGTTTTAGCAGCAGACACACAACCAGTCCCTGTTGCCGCAGCTGGAGACACCTGGGTGTCCTCACTCTGTGTGCCTGTTGGCAGCCATCCCGCCTTCCCTGCGGATCGATGCACTGCTCCTCTTGGGACTTTACTCTGTGCCAGGACAACATAATTTGACCTCTCTTCAGACCCTGAGTCCCCTGGCACTGTGAGCATAGCAAATGAGGCTCTGCTGGAGATGCTCCCCAGCCCGACCCCTTGTGTGCGTGCCGGGCACAGCTGCTCACGCCTTCGCCCCAGGGCTGCTCTCGGGACCCTCCAGAGATGCCTTCAGCCCTGAGGCTGCACCGCATGGAGGAGGAACTCCAACAAAGGCTCGGTTTATACCTTGTATGATGTAAGTTTTGCTGGGAAAATTAACATCAGCAGCCTGTCCAAGTCTGCCATCGCAATGGCTGTAGGCACAGTGCTTTGTCCCTCTGACAATCCCCGAAACTGTTGCCGGAGGTCCTGCAAATCAGAGCTGTGTGAGTGACAGTGGCTCTTCTGCATTGCTGTGACCCCGTCCCCACCACACCTTTGTGTCCTGTGCAATGTGAGCTCCATTCCCACTCGGTGCATGAGGCAATGGCAGAGATGCCCAAGTGCCCTGTTCCCTTCCCACCTCCCGTGCCAGCATTAGGCAGGTTGAGATGTGCGGCTGCAGAGGAACCTCTCCCACCTGTTCCAATGACTCAGAGAAAGCTGGAGAGGGACATGGGGAAGCACAGGGCTGTTTACTTGTCTTCAAGAGCCTCAAAGAGGAGTTTCATCCCAGGTCAGCTGGTGAAGGAGGAGCAGCAACTAGGAATTTTGTCCTTTAAAGGCAGAACTCAGTGCAAACCGTGAAGCTCCTTGAGCACAGCAGGCTTGGCCTGAGCTATCAGCGTGTTATGGAGCTATCGAGGCTGGCTGTGCTCCTCCAGCTGAGAAAGCCAGGCACAGAAGCAGCCCCTCTGGTACCACGACTGCTTTTAAATCTAGCATATTGTATAGCACCTTGCAGCTTGGCAGAGGAGGCAGTGGGGGCTGACACCAGGGGCCTCAGCTGGAAGTGTCTGGAGGTGAAATGTCATCAGCAGGGTTAAGGCTGCTGGTGAAGTTGCTTTGCATTGGGCAATTAATGGGTTAATGTCTTCAGCCTCTTCAAGCAGAATTAGATTGATTTGTCTGTGGGAAACTCAGTTCCAGTTGTGCAACAATGAGGTCTGAAAACATGAGTCTGCAAACACGATGTCCCGGGCCCCTGCATCCGCTCCAGGTCACAGAGCAGCTCTCCAGAGGCCTCCATGGCGCCGTGCTTCACTGACCCCTCACTTGCAGACCCTCCCAGGGCTGATGTCAGCTCCCAAGCCCCAGGCAGCGTGGCAGGCTGGCTCTGCTGAGGAGGGATGAAGATCCTTTGCATGACTAAGATGGGAAGGAGAGTACCCCACATCTCGCCGTCTCTAGTGCCTCTGGGGTAGTTTTGATCCCTGCTCTGCTAACAGTTACATCATGTGCAGTCCCACATAAAGCCAAAAAAGTGCATGCATGTGTGCAGAGATGAGTGGAGAGCAATGAAACCCTTCTGGCATCTGCCTTTGCCTGAAAATGGGCATGAATTGCCTGGCCTCAGGCCTACCTTTCTGCAGCACCGAGGAGCGGTGTCTAGCATGGTGGTCTCTACGCTTCTTGCAGAGCTCAGATAACTCACCAAGGCCCACAAGTGATGCTCAGCTCATGAAACCCTCTGCTACTCTGTGCAGTCACAGGCAATGAGGTGGCTAAAACCCCTGCCTTGTGCTGTGGGGGGCTGCCTGAAGCATTAGTGTGGGGAGAGCAGCACTGCATCCCTGTCTGAGCTGCATCCCCACCCTACGGCTCTTGGGGACCCTGGGGGGCAAAGAGGGTGAGTGCAGGCTGCTGTGGGTCTCTGCATGGGGGCTAGCCCCTGCCTTACTCAGCACCAGCACATCAGGCTGGGGATCACCATCCTGCACTGAGAGAGGTGACTCCCAGGCAGAGCTGGGCTGCCTGAGCCAGAGAGCTGCAGCCCACAAAGATTTCCAGCCCCAGCACGGCTCCAACTCTGCCCAGCCAGGAGCTGGTGGGAGTCTCCAGAGAAGGCAGCAGGGAGAGGTTTGCAGGCAATGTCTCTGTGTGAGGTCTCTCCTTCTCGGAAGATTTTCTTAGGACTTTTCTGTAGGGGAGAATGTAATCCCTCCCTGGCAGCCTGAGACTATTCCCACCTCCTTCCTCTACATCCCTCCCCTTCTCTGTTGTCACCATGGATGGGGATTTCCCACCTGCTCTCCTCCCCTGGCCCCCACATTTTCCATTCTGCTTGTCCATGCCCTGGGCTCTCCTGCCCACCTTCTGCTGCAGGTCCTCTCCTTCACTCTGTCCCTTTGCTGAGGCATCACCTCCAACTCCAAACCCTATGGCAGGTCTTGTGGCCAAATGGGGTCTAATATTTTCAGTTTCCTTTTTCATTAGCACCCCAAAGATTCCCATCTGCTGTCTGCCCCCAGGACTAGGGCTCTCACATCCAGCAGGGTTCTTGCTCCTGCCTGATTTTCTGCCCTTGGCTCAGGGCATCAGCTCTTTTCTCTCACCCATTACTCAGCTGGCTCATTTGTCCTCTCAAAGCCCTGAAGAGCTTCACTCTGCTCCATGGGGCAAGGGGCTCTTGTTTCCATTGTCAGGTCTTTAAAATTTCATATGAACACCTCACTCTGCTCCCTGTGGTGCCTCAGCTCTGGGATGAGTTACAGAGAAACAGGTTCCCCCTGCCCTCCTGATGCCCATGCTCTGCCAGAGCAGCGCTGTGTCTCTGAGCTGCATCCCCACCCTACGGCTCATGGGGACCCTGGGGGGCAAAGAGGGTGCGTGCAGAGTGCTGCAGGTCTCTGCATGAGGGCCAGCTCCTGCCTTATTCAGCACCAGCCTTGGCCCCTGGACTGGCCTGGGGGGGCAGTTCCCCCAGGTGGGCGGCAGCGACCTGGCATGGGCAACTGTGGCTGTGTGGGACCATGGCGGGGTGAGGGGGCTTCCCTACAACTGGCTTCCCAAAAAGAGCCCAGCCCTTCCCCCTTGCCATCCCCAGGCAAGGCCTGTCCCTGGGGCAGGGGGAACTGCTCTTCTAAGCAAACAGATCTCAGGTCTTGCAACACCTGCCCCTCTAGCCCTCAGTCCTTCCTCCACCGTTCTCTCTCCCACAGGCACCTGATTCCAGCCACTAACCTCTCCCTGGGAAGAGCCCAGCTAATGCAGGCAGTCACTTGTTGCTGTAATCCTCTCTCTCCCTCCTTCCTCTCTGCTGGCTGGTCCCAGAGCCCTTCCCAGCAGTAGGACCTGGAGCTGCAGTGGGGTTATTTCTGCTGCGCTGCCTTGAAACAGCTGGGTTCTGTTAAAGCTTCAGCCCAGGCATATAAAAGAACATGAGCATCTCTCTGAGGCAGAGAGCATTAATGCAGTGGATGGGAGGGGAGAAGTGTGGCTCCAGCCCAGGCTCAGCTGGAAGCCCAGCACCTTCCTGGCTCAGCAACACGGGCTGAGCTCTGCCACCAGCTGGGAGCTGCAGCCCTGGGGCGGCCGAGGCAGAGGGCACTGCAGGGAGGGCACAGTGTCCCCCAGTCCCACTGTGCGATGCTGCCGTGCTGAGCCTTGTCCCCCCGGGATGTTCCATCGGAGCCAGCGCAGGCGTGGGAGCTGCTGGGGAGCCGCCGATGCCGGGGAGCTGCAGGCTGAGCACAGCAGGGTAAGGCTGGACTTTGGCTTGCGTGGCATTTGCCGTGCGCACTTGCTGGTAGCATTCCACTGATAGCTTATTTATTTGGCCTAATAATTGGGTGACAGATGGTTAATTAATTGTCAGAGTGACCAGTGTGCTGGTAGGCTATTTATAGGAGTGACCTTTCAATTACTTCTTTAAAAACACTTTCTCACTGGCTTGCTTCTTGTCTGGTAATGCTGTGGAGAAATGGCATGTGGCCCCTTACAACCTGCAAAAGGCACATTAGGGATATGGGCAAGTGCTGGGGGGCCAGTTTGGGCAGGGGGTGCAGCTGTGCCTGCTGTGGGATGCTGCTGAGCCTGCTGGGCTGGGCACTACCTGCAGGAGCAGCTCAACAGCCACAGCTCTGGCCTGGGAGCGCTTCCCACAGCCGGGTGCAAGCCACCTTGGATGTGGTGCCTCGGGTTTACCCTGAACCCAGCATTAACCACATAGTTACAAGCAGCAGGGAAGGCAGGGGAGGCTCCTGGCTTGCTGAGGGGGGTGGTGGGGTTACACAACTGCAACACTCCCTTCTGGCCCCGGACACAGCAAATTTTCCAAACCTGATGTGCGAACACGTGTCAGGCACAGGGGTGTTCTCTGCCCCCCTCGCCTCCCTCTGAAAGCTGGCTGCTCCTGTACCACGGAGCTTACTGTTTCTCCAGTTGCTCCAGGAAAAGCTCTCAGAGGTTCTTAACTTGTGGGGATGCAGGAAATTGCTTTGCCTCGTGAGGACGAGTTGAATAGCAGAGGAAGAAAGAAGAATAAATTATTCAGTGGAAAAATCAAATGCCCAGAACCACCCCATATGTTACTGACAAGAAACAATTCCTGTTCCACGATGGCTCAGGTCTCCTCTGAAGCAGGATAAGGACTTCAGGGATCCATTGACTAGAGGGTTGAAAGCACAGCCACCAGCTGGAGCTGGAAGGGCAGGGGGAGCTCTGCTATTTTAACACAACAGATCCTGCTGGCCTCTCATCTCCTTTCTGTTTTTCTGGTTGTTTATTGCCTTCATCATTCCAATGCAGAGGCACGGAAGCAGCCCAACACCAACCCTCCCCCTGCCAGACACAGGGCCTGCCCTCGGTCTTCTCCCGTATGTTTTATTTCTAAGGTGCCTGTTCCCAGTATCTAGGAATTCTGTTTTCACACTCTGAGGGGTGTGAATCTGTCAACCAGAACAATCCTTCACTAGCTGTAAACTGGTGCCATGATTCAGGAACTAATTAACAGCTATTAGATAATGCAATTAGCACCACAAACTGTCACCCTTCCCTGAGCATACCTTCCCTTTGTGTGCACGAGCCATAAATGTCTACCATCTTCCGTTCCCTCTTTTTTCTCTCCTCTCCTCTCCTCCTTGTGGTGGTGGCTGCACAAACTGCCCAGCCCCACATCACATCAGGAGTTTGACATGACAGGACTAACCCCATTAAGACTTTCACCCTCTCTATGTTTTTAGGAAGGCCAAGACAAGCAGGGGGCTGGCAGTGGGGCTGGCCTAGCTCTTTCCAAATGTGACACCAAAGGTGATGTACCCAGGCCTGGCCTTGGGCACCCAGACAGAGCAGGGGGTGATATGTGCCTTCTCCTGGAATATGCCTGTGGTGGAGGGGGCCAGCTTCCCTCCCTCCTGGAGACAGGCAGCACCCAGAGCCCCACAGGATCCATCCAGCCAGGAGCTGACAGCCACAGCCACTCGATCCCGTCCCTGGGCTCGAGGTCTCTTTCAACTTTGCTGTTGCTCCAAACCCATGCAGGGCTAAAGCCCATCTCCTCTGGGAGCAGCTCACACTCACAGGCATCTGCTAAAGTAGGGGTTTCTCTAATTCCTCTCCTTCCCCTGTGAACATCTTCCTCCCCGGACTGGTGTGTGAGCATGGGGCTTGCTTTATGATGGGGTTCCTTTGCAGAGCACGCTGGGTGCCTGCAGAGCCCTGCTCATTCCCAGAGGTTTTGCCTCAACCGCATGTGGACCAGACACGGCTCTGCCTCCCACTTGCACCTGCTCCCTGAGGATCCCCAGCCCTGAGGATGACGCTGGGATGGGGGCAGTGTCAAAACAGGAAAGGGGATGGCTGGAGGTGACATGTGGGACAGGGGCTGTGGAGCAGAGGGAGGCTGTGCAGTACAGAGAAAAGAGGCAGGGAACACAGGAGCAGTAGGGCTGCTTGCTCCAGGAGCTCATCCCACAGCTTGAGGTGCCACCATCACATGGGTGTGTGTAAATACCAGCCTCTCCCATTGTCCTTGCTGTGCTGGTGGGGAGGGTGGCCAGCTCCTTCCACAGAAGGAGCAACAAGGGCAGGAGGGAACTAAACCCTCCATCCCACGCGAGCTGAGTGCTCAGCAGGGGCTCAGTCACTGACTGCAGCCGACGGAGCACCAGCCTCCAGCTACTGCAGACTTTTTGGGTACAGGGTGGTCACCAGCAGTCCGTGTCAGGGCTTTCTCCTCTCTGACCTGGCAACAGGCTGTGAGGCAGTTTGTAGGAGCTGACTGGCTGGGAAGGCTTGCTGGAGAGGCACATGAGGTGCAGCAAGGAAATAGCAGGAGTTTTCTGCTGTGGTCTCGGGTATCACCCTGTGATGGAACACTGGCTTTGCTCTTGCTTTGGAGTTGAATCCTCACCCAACAGTGATCACACCCATGACTGCAGGCAGCAATGGGGACCCTGCTGTGCTCACTGCCCACAGTAGTTGGACCCCACCCAAATTACAGCCTTCTCTGTTTTGATCTGTGGCTGTGTTGGAAGGGAAAGGTGTTTCCCTGTCTTGATGATGCGATTGGTGAGCACTGCAGCAGCCACAGAAACTCTTGGACGAGAGGATGCTAACAGTAAAGAGTTGGAGTCTCCTAATGTCTTCAATGGAGAGGAGAAAACCAGCCATAAATCACTGCCAAAAGCATGAGGGAGTTTGCTGTAGCTGGCTGGTGCAAGCAGGGGTGGGAGGGCACCCACTGAGCACTGCAGACAAAGAACAGTTGTGTGCAGGCTGAAAAGCCAGTTGGTGTCACAGCCCCAGGAGCCCTTCTGAAGTGTTCTCTGAGCTTTGTCAAGGCTACATCTCCTCCCTGTCTGTGGTGCCATCATGAAAGTGGGGTGCAAAAGGGAATGGAGATAGAGGGTGATGTAGGATGGGGGCTGTGAGGGGAGGGAGAGAAGAAATGCACTTCTGGGGGTGTGCAAGTGCTGGGCACTGGGGGACACAGGGAAGGCAATTAGTGGAGAGACACCAGGTCCCGGAGAGGTCCCTTGGTATCTTGGTGTCTTAGTGTCACAGCACTGGGAACAGTGATGTGGCTGGCATGAGGATGGAGATGGAGTCACACTGGTGAGTTTGTTGCAGCTCCACAGCTCTCCTGTGTGCTCTCTCCATCTTTGGACACATGATGGGGATGCAGACAGAGGTGTGCCTGCCTGAGGGCTGTGCCCCCACCCAGGCCCTTCCCACACAGCCTGGATGCTCTCCACCTCAAAGGCAAAGATCTATCCCTAGTGCCCATGCAGGCATGATCCATGGCTTGGTCAGCTGCTCAGACCTACCAAATCTGTGGCATCCTTGGCCTTCTCCCAGCTCCAGACTGAGCTGCCTGCTCTGCTCAGGAAGGCAAAGGCAGTGCTGAGCGGTCCCTGTGAGTTCAGAGCGGGTGTCAGGGGCAAGGAGTGAGACAGTGGGATGGAGACCAGAAGATGGGGAAAGAAGGGATGCCCGATGGGCTGGGTCATGGCAGAGAATAGCCAGGGCATCTGAGGCAAGGATGAGTGATGTACACGGCTCCCAGCTCATCTGTGTTGCTCTGTGTTGTATGTACCTTCACACCTTTCAGCATGTTCAGTCCTCCTCCTTCCCTTACACAGAGGATTGCTTTATTTTTGTTGTTCGGTGAAGGCTTATTTTCGCAATGCTCAATGTTTAAGCCCTTCACCCTGAGGCTGCAGTTGCCTCTGCCTCCTGACGCCAGTTTGCAGCATGACCTCTGGGTGGCATCCAAAGGCTCGCCTGTGGGGCTGCCGCAGCCTTTCCTCCCGCTCTTGGGACATGTACAGAACAGTTTGGGGTTGAGATGGACTTTTCTTACTTTGGGTAACTGAGAACACAAGTCTCTGTCAAGGCTGATAATTAATTAGACATGCTTAGAAGAGGATGCCAGTTCATGAACAAAAGTGAGAAAACCGAAACCCACATTTTAGCAGAGACGATGGAAAGGTTTCTTTTCAAGACTTTCAAATTCTTCTTGGAAGAGCTGGGGTAGGTGTCTGCATGATTGCTAGCTTGTCTGATCAGTTTGATTAGCTGTTACAAGAATGACAGTTAAATCTCCCCATCTCACCAAAGTGAAGAAATTAAAACTCATTTCAATTGTACTGAAATCAACCCCCAAACTGCCATGATTATATATTTCTAAGCCATTTTATACACTTATCACCTCTTCTCACATCCCTGGCTGGGTGCCCAGGAAGGATGGCAGCAGAAACCTTTTTCCCCCTCCCTTGATGCATCCCTTGTCCTTGGAGCTGGGTGCAAAGATGGGCAGTGCTGCCAGGCTTCCTCGCCCCATCCGTATCTGGCATGTAGCATCTACCAAAGGGTACTGCTTTCTTTTAAATGCCTTTTGTCTTCACAGACAGGCTTAGAGGATAATGGTGGAGAGGTATTTCTTTGTCCCTCACTCACTTCTTTCCCTTGCACCTGTAAGAGGAGCTCCACCACTATCGTAGCTGTAGCCTTGCTAATGCAGAAGCTGCCTAAATGGCTACATCAGACCCTGGCTTTAGCATCTCGGCAGCCACATTTTCATTTAATTACATCTGTATCTCTTTAGAAAGTGCTTGTATTAAAAATTTGGCTATTTTCTGATGGCAGAAATCTTCTACCCCCACCACAAATGAAAGACAAGCGCATTTATTTTGAGATACTTAAAGTAGAAGAACTGATCTCAAAGCCTGCCAGGCCCTGTTTGGAAGAGGTGCGCATTAATGGCATTTTTATACATTTAGCAAAATCAGTCCCAGGCATTTGGAGCCAGCACCCAAGCCAGAGACACACTGTGCTGAGCGCTCCCACTGCGGGGACACTCGCCCACGTGATGGCTCCCGCTGGGTTCCCAGCAGCAGCGCCCATGGGGCTGAACCCCTGCCCCGGGGACCAGGAGGAGCTGCTGGAGGGGCTGCCCTTCATGGGCTGGTGGGGTTGGGATGCCCCCAAAAGCCAGGGTGAGGCTGGTGAAGGGCCAGCATATTTTGGGGGCCTGGATGGTGTGGGAGAGGCAGGTTCAATGGGAAACTCTTCTGTCCAGCCCATCTCCCTCAGTGCCCTTGCTTTTCCTTTGCTTTCCAGGAAATTCCCTTTCATCTCAACACAGCACTTCTGGTCTATTGATTTTTTTTTTTAAGGTCCATTCTACTCTTACCTTGGGTGAGTAACTACAGGCATCTTGATTTGGATGAAGGCAGTAATTCTGTAATTCTCATCACTTTTCATAAATAATTCCATGTATCATGCTGAGGTGTCTGACTCCACACCGCGCATCTCCGTGGTCAGGGTGGCTGCAGCTGCAGTGTGATGTTGGACTGGGGGAAGGGGTCATCACTTCCCAGCGTCACTGACTGATGGCACCTGTGCAGCTCCCTCCCTCTCCCGAGCCTGCTGCGCTGTGCACTGCACCACGCCAAATTACCCATCTTCAGCCTTTTTTCAGCATCTGTACCCGAGCAGTGTCACCCTTTTGTCAGGGCCACCTCTGTTGGACAGGTTGGTGCCCCCGGTAAGATGTTGTGGGACTCACACAAGCTGTGGTGTAACTTGCTGTTTTCCTTGTCCCAGATTTCATCTTCCAGAAGGAGCTGTTTGCTGCAAGAGACACAGGTGAGCCG
Organism: Aleadryas rufinucha; assembly: GCA_013397815.1. NCBI lineage: Eukaryota > Metazoa > Chordata > Aves > Passeriformes > Aleadryas > Aleadryas rufinucha. The sequence goes on from VZTH01012321.1 coordinate 35,061, forward strand.
AGTGGACCATGGCACGGGCTTTGTGGGTTAGGCTTCTCTCGGGGAGTGCTCTGGGGAGGTCAGCGGGATGTGCCTGGGGCATACCATAAACCTGCTCTCATCCCTGGGGCAGGGCACTGGCTCCATGCCGTGCTGTTCTGGCAGTGAGTGCTGTATGTGCATTCCCCCTGGGCTCTGCACTCCTCCCCAGCCCTTTGGCCTCCCTGTGTGCCTCTCTGGGGCACACGAGGTTGTGCTCCCACTGGGATATGGTTCCTGGCCCTGCAAAGAAGGGACCATCACACCCTGGCCATAGGACTATCCTAGCCTCATTCCTGCTTCTCTCCCTGCAACTTGAGTGTCTCCTCCACTGCTAAACAGGGACACAAAAAGTGCCTCCAACGGACTCCTGGAGTGGCAGAGAGAAGTCCAGGAATGCCAAGAGATTTTTGAGCACTAGCCAAGAGCAGTGCTGACCTGGGAAACTGAGGAAATGCTGCCAGGCCAGGCTGGCAGGGTCTGATATTCTCCCTTTCTGTCCTCGCTCTCCTTGCAGATCCCATGCACAACCTCTCTGCTCAGCCCTGGCAGGCAAAGATGGCCAACCTGACCTATGACAACTTCACCCTGGGCAACCGCTCCGAGGTGGCCGTGCAGCCTCCCACCAACTACAAGACAGTGGAGCTGGTTTTCATCGCCACTGTCACCGGCTCACTCAGCCTTGTCACCGTGGTGGGGAACATCCTGGTGATGCTCTCCATCAAGGTGAACCGCCAGCTCCAGACTGTCAACAACTACTTCCTCTTCAGCCTGGCCTGCGCGGACCTCATCATCGGGGTCTTCTCCATGAACCTCTACTCCGTCTACATCATCAAAGGCTACTGGCCACTGGGGGCTGTGGTGTGCGACCTGTGGCTGGCTCTGGACTATGTGGTGAGCAATGCCTCTGTCATGAACCTGCTCATCATCAGCTTTGACCGGTACTTCTGTGTCACCAAGCCCCTGACGTACCCGGCCAGGAGGACCACCAAGATGGCAGGGCTAATGATCGCGGCTGCATGGATATTGTCCTTCATTCTCTGGGCCCCTGCCATCTTGTTCTGGCAGTTCATTGTGGGCAAGAGGACAGTCCCTGAGAGGGAATGCTACATCCAGTTCCTCTCCAACCCAGCGGTGACCTTCGGCACAGCCATTGCTGCTTTCTACCTGCCCGTGGTCATCATGACGGTGCTGTACATCCACATCTCCCTGGCCAGCAGAAGCAGGGTGAGGAGGCACAAGCCTGAGAGCAGGAAAGAGAGGAAAGGCAAGTCCCTCAGATTCCTCAAGGGCCCCCCAGTCAAACAGAACAACAATAACTCTCCCAAGAGGGCCGTGGAGGTGAAGGAAGAGGTGAGGAATGGGAAAGTGGATGACCAGCCATCTGCACAGACAGAGGCCACTGGCCATCAGGAGGAGAAGGAGACATCCAATGAGTCCAGCACCGTCAGCATGACCCAGACCACAAAAGACAAGCCCACAGCAGAAATCTTGCCAGCAGGGCAAGGACAGAGTCCAGCCATCCCCCGGGTGAACCCAACTTCCAAGTGGTCCAAGATTAAGATTGTCACCAAGCAGACTGGGACTGAATGTGTCACCGCCATTGAGATCGTCCCGGCCAAGGCAGGAGCCTCTAACCACAACTCCCTGGCCAACAGCCGCCCGGTCAACGTTGCCAGGAAGTTTGCCAGCATCGCCAGGAGCCAAGTACGGAAAAAGCGCCAGATGGCTGCCCGAGAGAAGAAAGTCACCCGAACCATATTTGCCATCCTGCTGGCCTTCATACTCACATGGACGCCCTACAACGTGATGGTCCTCATTAACACCTTCTGTGAGACCTGTGTGCCTGAAACAGTGTGGTCCATCGGCTACTGGCTCTGCTACGTCAACAGCACCATCAACCCAGCCTGCTATGCCCTCTGCAATGCCACTTTCAAGAAAACCTTCAAGCACCTTCTCATGTGCCAATACAGGAACATTGGCACAGCCAGATAAACTGGCACTCAGGGACCACTTCAGTAACATTATTTTTCCTTCCCTTTGCCTCCTTTGCCAGCGGGGGTTCTTCTGCTCCCCACTCACAACAGCGCAGACTGTGCAGTGATTGCAGAGGATGTCCTTCATCCAACGCTGACAAAAATCCAAGGCATCTCTGAGCTGCAGGTCCTTCCGGTCACCCTAGGCCTGGGGACTAGCTTGGGGAGCCAGTGGGAAAGCCAGAGGCAAGAGGAGGAGATGTGGTCACCAGGAGCCCTTCCCAGCTCCATGCTCTTGAGATTGGCCAAACAGCATCAGTGCTCTCCTAAGACTGGATGTACCTTTTTCCCCAGCTGACCACCTCCAAGGCATCAGAGCTTGTCTGCATGCAGATGGGCTAATGCTGGATGCTTTCCATTGGCTTCTAAAGTGTTTATTACCCAAGAAATGAAAAGAAACCAGACAGAAACCAAACATTTGCTAGACATCTTGGACAAGGCTGGCTCAGGCATGCTAATGGGGAGTCCTGCTGGCCCAGCCAGGCCCCCTGTGAAGGCAGTCAAGATTGGACCCTAACAGATGTGGCAAGCTGTTTCCTTTCCTTTGAGAGTGCCACTGGACATCCTCACCCAGGGATCTGGGGCAGAATTTTTCCCTGGGCTCTGGCTCTGCTCTCCCCTTCACACCCTTTCTGCCCTCAGACAGCAATTTCCTGGAAAGACAGACAGACAAACCAAGCATTTCACTCCTGGGTGAGGAGTGTGAAACCCAGTCACTTCCAACAATGATGGAAACTAAAACTGCAAAGAAAAGCAGTGGTGTGGTGCAGGACTTCACTCCACAGCCCTGGGAATGGGGCCCCTGAGAAGTGGGCAGCAGTGACCATGAAAATAACTGTTCTTGGGAGGGATAGGGGGGACTTGAGGGTCTCAGAGGAGGGTGGGAAGAGAGTCTGCAATGTGGCCAAGGTGCCCCGTGTCTCACCTGGGCCATGAGCAGGTCCCTGCTCTCCCCATGATGGGTGTGAGAGGCCTGATGTGTGGCTCTGGAGGAAGGAGAGGATGGCGGTGGCCTCCAGCCCTGCTCCTGCCCTGAGTGCAGGGGAATCCTCCAGGGAGGCCGAAGAAGCCAGTTGCTGAGCTTTGTGAATGGAAGTAATGCTGGATGTAACGCTGTCATGGATGTTGTGGCAGAGCCCTCAGCATGCGGGCTTCAGCCAGCGTCTCCAGCCTCCTCCCAGCCCATCCGTGTGTGCAACCCAGAGCACCCTGGGGCTGCTCCCCAGCTTCTCCCAAAGCCAGGTGCAAGCCTTGGTGGGCACAGCCAGGTGCAGGCAAGGGGTGGGATGGGGCCACTCTAGCACTGGCAAACTCTGTGTCCATGTGTCCTTCCCATCCTCATGCCAGGGTGCAGCCTGGAGAAAGGCTGCCCCAACCCAGATGGTAACCCCTCCACCACTGCCTTTAGGGGTGCCCAAAATGCCTGGTGGGTTTCTGGGTATTTTTAAATGGTTACAACTGCAGCCCGACACACCCCAAGACAAATAAAGACCTTGGACCAGGAAAGTAATGGCCATGGTGTGAGGAATGAATGAGTCATCACCCAGGTGGCTCCTACCCTGCTTCCCAGTGTCACCCACTGGTGACATTTCCTGCAGCCCATCCCTTCTGCCAAGATTAAGGGGGGGGGCAGCCTGAAGCATTGTTGCAAAGAGGCTGTGAGGTCTGACCCATGTGCTTTGTCCAGGACCATGTACATGTGGCACCCAGGCCACCACTGCCAGCTGCATGGTAACTTCACTGCTGGTGCCAGTGGGGTTAGCAAAACCGGGGTTTGCTGGGGTTTCCAGCACAGGAGCACCTTGAGAGACAACAGGTGGGTTCCAATACTTTTTTTTAAAAAGATTTTTATTGGAAAAGAAAAAAAAAACATTTTCCAACAGGAGTGAGAGCTCCCACCCAGCACTGGTGTTGGCATGGCAAAGGCAGAGGGGCTGCAGCCCCAGCATGGACACACAAGGTTAGAAGTGACAGAGAGGAGACGCAGTCGCTTCTCAGGATGGTGGTTGTGTTTTCCTCAACTGCTGCAGGCAAGTCATGCCCCAGCCAAAGGGATGCTGGAATAAACCCCCTGAGGTGAGAGCAGTCTTTGAGTGAGAAGCTTGAGTGATGGGGTTACTCGGGCATTCAACACCCAGCCCTTCCCTCTGGCACTGGCACCTGGTGGAGGAGCAAGGAGGCTCCTGGGCTCACAAAAGGATGTGCTAAAGGCAACTCATTTGTGCTGGAGGGTGGAAAAATGTGTGTTCCATCCCAGCTCTCAGCACATCCCAGTGAACCCCAACACCAGCCGAGAGGTGAGCAGGATGCACTGGCAGTGTCCAGGGGGCAGCAAGGATGGAGGCAGCCTATCCTGCAGAGTGGGTGGGTTTGCTCTCTACAACACTAATGATTAAAACAAGGCATCTCAGTGAAAGAGGAGGTCATGGAAAGGAGTAAGGAGAGGAGGAGGAAGACTGTAGTGTGGGCCACCTGCAGCTGGACATCCAGTCCTGTAGGCACCATGTCGAGGGGCTGATGAGGACACTGGCTTCCTGCTCTAGTCCTTCCCCTTGCCCTTCTTTGCTGCATTCAAGAAGCACAGGAGACAAGAGTTAGTGAATCTGCTGGCAGCTCACAGTGCCCCAGACACTGCTGTGGTAGAAACGTAGCCAGCATGGCTAGCTGGGCACGGCGCAGTGGCTGCATCCCTGCAGGCAGCCTCCCGCCACGCCAAACCATGTTTTGCACCAGTCCCAGTGAGGAGAGCAGGGAATCCCCATCCCAACAAAGGTGGCAGTGGTTTGTGGGGGGACCAAGGTTTTTCCTAGTAGCACCTGCATCCCACCCAGCCAACAGCTGGACTTTGCAGTGAAAAAGGAAAGAGCATCCTACGTAATCCCCCACCCCACTAGCAAAGCCCAAGCCCAACAGGCCAAGGTATCTCTGAAAAACCCCTGCCCAGGGTTGCAACAGGACCCTTCTGAGGACAGGAGTGGTGGGAACTGACCTTTGGACTTCGACTTGATCTTGGAGGAGCAGGGCTTGGTCACATAGACAGTCTCCTCACACTGGGCATTGTACAGGGCTTTCTTCAGGATGCCGGAGCGAGTCTTCAGGCCTGTCTGAGCACTGCAGCCTCCCCAGCTCTCAAACTTGTACTTGCAGTCGGCTGGATGAGAGGGAAGAGGCATCAGAACTGGCTAGGACCTGGCAGGACACTAGCCCCAGTCACCCAGCACAGGTGGGTGACCTCAGGGTGGTCCTCAACCACCCCACCTCCATGTACCCACCTCCAAATTTCTTCTTCCAGTTGCAGGGGATCTTGCACTTGAGCTTCTTACTCTCATCTTTGCAAGTTCCCTCGCGGTAGCCCAGGCCACAGTCCTTACTGTTGGGAACACAGGGTCCCCAGCGCCAGTCCTCGCACTTGGAGCCATCCTTCTTTGCCTTTTCTGTGCGGAAAAGTGGAGTGGGTGCTCTCTGCAGGCACAGCAGAGCATGCCCCACTCTGTGCCCCGCCCCATTGGGCCCCTGCCCCAGGCTGCCCCTCACCTTTCTTGTTCTTGCCAGCCTCAGCGGCGGCAGCCACCAGGATCAGCGCCAGGAGGAGGAGGAAGCCCCGGACCTGCATCCTGCCTGTGGAGGAAGGAGAGGGTGAGGTGGGTTGGAGGATGGGGTGCAATGTGGTGTCGAGGCAGGGCGTGGTGGGCTGTGGGCAGCCTGTGTGGGAGTAAGACAGCAGCTGCCTCCATTGCACACACCCTACATGTGTGTGTACACCCCTATGCCCTGCCTGTTGCCACGCAGCAGAATATGTTCATTAATTGCAACAGGAAAGTTAATTGTGTACCTCAACAACTGCCTCCCACCAGGGAGCTGCAGGGCTGAGAGATTGTTCCCACCCCTGCAGCCCCCCCATTGCCTTGCATGGGGTTGAAATGCTCTCCATGGGCAGCGCACACAGCATCTGGGGAAGGCCCTACAGCTGGCTGCCAGTTGCCAGCCCTTACCCCCATATTTCTCTGTGGTTCCTTTATCCATGACCCAGCAGGCTGCTGCCCCATACCAAAGAGCCTTGGGGCCAGGGAGCACAGCTCCCATAGTTCCTTACTCCAGTTCCAGAGGATGCCAGGGAGAAAGAAAAAAGCCCAGAGAACACAAACCTGCTGCCATGAGTGGTCTGAGAGTTAAATCAGTGGATTAAACACCAAAAAAAGCACCCACAGTGTGGGAGCTCATTGGAGGGATGGAACGGGACTGCTGAGCCCACTGCACATGCTACCTGTGCGTGCAGGGGGTGTGCAGGAGTGCACACACCTGGGAGCAGGTTGGGGACAAGGGTACATGCACATAAGGGTTTGACTCTGGGGATCGTGCCCTGTCCCCCTGCCCCGGTGGTCTTGGACCATGTGATGGTTCCCCTCTGGCTGCCACCACGAGACTCTGTGGGATGTTGCTGCCAGCACTGAGGTCCCAGGTCCTGCTCTCAGTGGGAACAAGAGTGCAGGCATGCAGAGCCAGCGTTTCAAATCTAGAGATTCCTTCCTGGCTCCCCCAACACCTTTTAAGATGCCACCCATATCTGTGTGGCAGCAGCCATCCAGAAAATACACGGCACCTGCCCTGGCTCTGTGATGGGCTTCGCAAAACTGGGCTGTAGATGACAGGATGAACCGCAGGCCCCAGGGGACATCAATGCAGGGACGAGCCCGGGGTCAGTGTTTGTTCCCTCCCCTGGGCTCCCCGGGCAGCATGCCAGAGAGAGCAGCATCCCACATTATTCAGGCTCCAGTGCACTCACCTTTCATGCATCCGCCGCCAAGCTGCTGGCTTCGGTCTGCATTGAACTGTCACAGGGAATTACACAGACTGGCTGGCTGAGGACACAGTCGTGGGGGTGAGATCTGCCTTCCCCCTCACCCAGCCCAGCTGGGAGCCATCCTGCCGAGCACAGCACGGCTCAGCTCTGTTCCCACCCATCTGCCTTCAAAGGGGACAAGGGCTCAGCCCAGATGGGCTGGTTACAGATGACAAGGCTGGAGCTGAGCTGACATACAGACACAGCTGTCCCACTTTCTGCAGCAGCTCTTACGGGGTAGCACCTCTGACATCCACATTATTCACTGCATCCCCCTGGTTTCAGGTGCTCTGTAAACTTCTCCCATCCTTTTCTGCAGAGCATTTCCCTGTGCTCCTTGCAACTACCTCCCAGCCCAGCACCTTCTGCTCAGGCCCTTCTGACATGGCCTTCAAGCCCCCAGGGCAGACAGCCCCAGCTGCTGTGCTCACCCCTGCCTCTCCTCCAGGCATGGACTCCCTCTGTTTGCCATGGGTGCCCTGCCCTTGTGTACACAGGGATGTGAGAAGAATGCCCTCTGAGGGGCTGACCAGCTACAGCCCCAGGGACCCCTGAATCTGCTCCCAGGTTCGGCCCAGCACATCACATTCCCCAGGCAAAGGTCTGCAGGAACCTTCAGTCATGGCTCATTCTAAGGCATTCATAAGAGAAAGGGAGTGCAGTTTTCCAAATGGTTTTCCAAACAGCTGGGCAAATGAGCTGTTCCTGGCTGGGCTGACAGCACCTTCAGGCATGCTTGCACAGCCATGCTCCTGCATCCCTGTGGGGCCCTGGCTTCCCTCCTCCTCAGATGCTGGCTGGCTCTCACATAGCATTTGTCTGTCCCAGGAAAGGGCTTGCATGAACGGAGCAGCCTGGAGCCTGACCACATCATGGCAGCCCCTGTTCTCCATTCCCCCTCCTCCAGCTGCCCTGGGTTTTTATAATCTAGGATCAGCTTTAAAAATAAAATAAAATCACCTGGTGAAGCCGAAGCAGAGCTTCAATACCCACTGTTGCAATGGGAAAGCTTAGACCCCTCTCTGGACACCATTAAAGGCCAGGTAGTGCCACCGACTTCTCCTAATGCGGGCCACACATCCTCCCCAGCTCCTGCTCCCTCAATGGTGTCCCCATGCGCTCCTGGGAACGGGGCGGCGGCTGGGCTGGCGCCCCCCTCACAGCCCCTTTTCCAGTAGTGGCACCTCTCGGCTCGGCTTTGCTCGGCTCAAATTGCAGCTGGCTCTGGCAGCGGTGGGCGCAGGACCGCTGTCCTTCTTCTGCGGGCTGAGCTGCTTCCCAGCCTCCGGGCAGGGAGCCCGGCACTCGAGGAGCCCAGCATTCGGGAAGCCCGTGGCCTGGAGTGCCAAGCACCGCGACAGCAGGAAATTCCCTGCTGCCAGGAAAGGGGAGACCGAGCATGTGCCCGTGAGTCAGGGCGTCAGCACGACCGGGAGGCTTTCCTAGAGGTGCTGAGGGAAGCAGAGCCGAGGGGCTGCGGGGCTTTCCGACAGGCGGCCTCACCTTCCCCTCGCAGGGAGGAGAAGGTGCTCCAAGGGAAAAGAGTTCTGCCCCTGCTCTGGGGGCAGAGAAGGGAGCAGGCAGCGCCCTTCCACAGCTCTGCCCTCTGCTCCCTCCTCAGGGCAGATGCGGTGCCCTGAGCCCCGTACAGCCTCTTTCCCTCGCCCTCCGGAGAAGCGGGCGGTGGTCGAGCCCCGCTCCGGGGCAGCTCCCCGGGCTCCGGTCGGCGGATCTCCACCAGCTGAGTCCTCCCCGAACCACTGTGGGGTGCTTCCCCAGAGGAGTGGGGGGTAGGATACCAGGCCACTGCCTCAACCCGTCTGCTCTCCAGGAGCCCTGACTCCGTACCAAACTCCATCCTTCTGCACCTCCGGGCTCTTCCTTGGCTCCTCTCAGGGGAGCCCGCACCGGGGGGCCGCCGCCCCCGGCCCCCCGGCCCCAGTCACCCTTTTCTGCAGCTCCTCCCCAGCCAGAGCCTGTCCCCCACCCCGGCAAAGCCCCTTCCCACTCCGGAGAGCCCTCAGCCGGGGTGACGGCCGCCTCCCCGGGGAGGTGACGGGAGGTCGCCTCTCGCTTCGCCCGGGGCGCCCCTCGCCGTGGCGTCGGGCGGGCGGTGCCGCCGTGCACGGGGCCTGGGGTGGGGGCCCGACCCGAGAACCGTGGGCGGGGGGCCGCACTCACCTGCGGAGCGGAGCGGTGCGGAGCTGCTGCCTTTGTGTGGCGGCCGCGTGCGGAGCCCCGCGCGGCGCACAGCGGCCCCTGACGTCGGGCTCGGCTGGCAGCAAAAAGGTGGGTTTTTAGCCCAAAACTTTTCGCAAGCTCCTCCTCTGCCCCCCGGCAGGCACAAAGGCAGGGCGGCGGAGGGGCGGCCCGGGGGCAGGTTGGCCCG
>VZTH01012322.1:4385-25587 GCA_013397815.1 Aleadryas rufinucha
TTCCCCACCAGAGACGCGTCCAGGGAGAACTCGCGGCGGGTGGCGTGGGGAGCGCGATCCGGGATGGAGTGGGAAGAGCGATCCGGGATGGAGTGGGGAGAGCGATCCGGGATGGTCAGGGGAGCGGGATCCGGGATGGAGCGGGGAGAGCGATCCGGGATGGAGTGGGAAGAGCGATATGGCATGGAGCGGGGAGAGCAAGCCAGGATGGTCAGGGGAGCGGGATCCGGGATGGAGCGGGGAGAGCGATCCGGGATGGGGCGGGGAGTGCGATCCGGGATGTCGTGGAGAGACCGATCACTGCCGCGGGCTCATTTCCGAAAATTAAAGAGGTTTCAATTAGCGCCGGTCCCTTGGAGCCGATATGAGCAGGAACACTGTGCAAACGCCTGCATTTAGCAAATCATCACGCCAGAAGTCAATTAACTTCATTGTTGTCTGGCCGTAATAACGGCGAACTGTAAACATTGTGGTCCGGTATTTTACGGCTGTTTTGGCTTTCGGGAACGTTTTAATTTGGTTTTTAATGCGCTGGGCTGGCTCGGCAGCGCTTGGCAGCACATGGTGAGGGTGGGCAGCAGGGATGGTGCGCAGGGAATCAGCTCCGGGGGCTGCTGCTCTGCGGAGCTTTCCGTGGGAGCAAAGGGGAGTTGTGAGTTTCTCTGCACAGAGTAAAGTGCTGAAGTGAAGCAAGAAAAGTCCGTAGTGTTTGAAGTCAGGGAAGCAGGAGGAGACCAGAGTGCCAGGAGTATCCTGGCAAGCAGCAGAGAGCGAAACGCGAGTTCTGAGCGCCTGTGTGCAACTTTTGGGAGTTGCTGTTCCGGTCCGCCCGAGCCCAGCTCTGCTCCCGCATCTCCCGGAGCCCGCCCGTCCCTTGCGGCTCTCCCCGCCCCGGGGCCCGGCCGCCTCCCCGCCCGCGGCCGCAGCGGAGCCGGGCACAGCCCCGGGCCAGCCTGGCAGCTCCCAGCCCGCTCCTGCCCCTTCCAGGGCTCCCAAACAGCGCTTCCATCCCCGCTGTGCCCGCTGCAGTTGTCCCAGTCACAAATTCCCAGCCCAGTGCCCATCGCATCCACGTCTTTGCCCAGTTGCGATGGTTTTAAACCCAGTTCTGCACCACTCCGATGTTGTTACTGTTTGTTTTAGGTTTTTTTTTTTCCTAGTTGGAAATTACTGCAATCAGAAACGCTGAATCAGAAACTGAATTTATGGAAAAAAGTTGAGCAAAGAAATCCCGTGTTGTTTCAGCTTCCTCTTCTGGTAGTGATTACCACGATGTGCAGGGCAAAGGAAGCAGTAAAAGTTTTATGGCCCGAGCTTTCAAGAAAGAAATATTATTTTTTCGTTCGAGTTTGCGTTGAGGGAACCCTGGATGAAAGTTGAGAAGGGTTCAGGCGGCACCTCCAGTGTGAACGCGATGCCCTTCAGTTTGAGGTTACTTTTTTTTTTTTTGCTGAGTGACAAATCTGGCCTCGTGAAGGTGAAACTAAATTGCTTATTGTAGCACTTCAAAGTTGCGATTACTCGGGTGCAGATGGCTCGCAGCTGGCTCGAGCGAAAGCTTCCTGAAACTTTGTTCTTTCATAACCCGTTTCTGAAATGTCTGCACTTTTTGGTCAACTTCCAGTTTCACAGTTTTCAGCTGTGAAAGAGAAGCATAAAATGGCCTCACACCTCGCTCGCCTTTCCTCTGGAGCTGTAAATGTTATCACAAATCATGGCACGGTTTGGGCTGGAAAGGACTTTAAAGATCGTTTCGTTTCAATGCCTGGGGATTTGGGGGATTCGTGGCTTTTTGGGGGGTTTGGTGGCAGACAATGTGCAGAGTGGTGTGACAGTGCAAGGAGCTGCCGGGTCCCTCCTGCATCTCCAGGAGGAGGCTGCGGCAGCCCTTCCCTGCTCCCAGCATCCCGTCCCACCGCCAGCTCCGCTCCGAGGCATCTCCATTTGTCACCGGTAAAGAGCGAGCCCGGCAGATGTTTTGAAAACAGGATGCCGGGGCTGCGCATTATTAAAGAAAAAACGGAAAGAGAAACAGTCTAGATAGGAAGAAAGCAAATAGGCTCGGCATGCTCCCAAGCGCAGGAGCAGAATAAACACTGACCTATCTTCCTGACCTCCGCTCTCGCCAGTTCCTGGCCCCGCGCCACCCAAGCCAAACTACGTCATTTGAGCCTGATAGTAGGCATGGCACAGCTGTTGCAAGTGTGACTCGAATTTCCTGTCTCCTTCCTGACAGACGTAGTTTAGAAAATCCAGAGTTGCAACAACAGCACTGAGAGAGGCAGAGAGGGAGGCTCTCGGCATCCGTGTGCGCAGGGGGATTCTCAGAAGCGCTGCGGCAAAAAGGAGGCAGCGGAGGGGGAAGAGCCATGCGGGACGGGACGGCAGCCGGGCTTTGAGCTGATGGGGTCCGGAAGGCAGCGCTTAAAACGTGTGCGTATTGCTCGTTAAGCCGGGAGTTAATGACAGGAGCAGCGAGGGAATGAGCGGCTCAGCTGGCAGCGGGCTGAGGGCTGTGCTGACATCAGGGAGCCGAGGGACCCCGCAGTGCCACCCGCTGGGATCCCACGGAAAGCTGGCAAAGAGGGAGCTCTGTGTCCCTGGGATGCTGTCAAGTCAGTGTTTGTGAGTGCTGATGCGTTTCCAGAGCGGTGCTTGATGTGCAAACCAGCCCGGGCTCTCTGCAGCGCTCACCGTGCACAGCGCCCTTGTCTTTGTAATTTAGACAAAAAATAACCTGCAAAAATACCTGGGTGCAGCTGCCATGAAGGGAGTTTGTTTTCCTAACACTGAATTTCCTAACATCTTTTGTTGGGAGCTGATACGGCCCTGCAGCTTTGCACTGAAACAAAATAACCTGTGAGGAGCTCTGCAGGCATTCGGTGCTGCCTGAGGGAGCAAACCACACTTATTTACATTATTGTTACATATATACTCTATTTTCCCTGCATTTATCATCCTGTCCAGCCTCCAGCTCAGGCAGCTGCTGTGTCAGAGGGGTTTGTGAGTCAGGGATGATAAAGAAGGGGGTATTTTCTCTCGTGGTGTAGGGTTGTATTAGCATTAGGCAGCTGTCCTGAGCCTCGCTTTCCTGCAGATGGGACCTGCTCTAGTCCCTAATGTAGCATTTGGGATCTGCAGCAGGATGTGCTCAGCGCATCCCCTGGATCATAAAAAGGAGCAGGTTTTTCCCAGCTGAAATGCTGGGCTTGCCAGCTCCAGGTTCTTATGGGGCCATGACATCACGAAACGGAGGGATGGAGAACATGGACTGTTTCTGCAGGGCTGCCTGTCCGTGCGGGATGCGGCCCAAGCAGAGATACCTGCATGGACCCGAGCAGCATCTTTGCCTCTGCTTAAATTAGGCCAGGCTAATTCAGAGCTTTTTGCAGTCCATCGAGTCCAGAGAGCAGAATCTGTGGTCTCTGGGGATTTTCTAAGTTTAAATAGACAGAGTGTGAGTGGTGTCCTCAGCCCACCGGGTGCTCTTGTGACTTTGCAAACCCTCTTGTGCCTACCCAAACTGTCCCCTGGGGGACCCTTCCTTGCAAATTCTTAAACTCTCATCTTGAAACTCTTAAAGACGTTTCTGTTATTCCCAAGTGCTGGATAACACAACTCGAGCCTCGCCACCCGGGGCCGTGTCCGGCCAGCGGCTCGGGACAGCAGCACAACCCCTCCGTGCTCCTCTCTCGCCTGCGAGCCACAAGATAAACACAACTGATTTCGTTTTGCTTGGATTTCAAAGGGCATTTCGGTCAGAAAAGCGGAGCAAGGCCGCACCTCGCTTTCGGGAGAGGGTGGCTGAATAAACATCTGGCCATTAATGTAAACTGCCGGGGCCGCGCTGGAGGTCGCGGCCGAGTGCCAGCGGTGGATGTGCCGGGCTGCACAGCGTCCCCTCCGCCGTGCCAGCCTGGCAGCCCCCAGCCCTGTCCCCGTTCCTACGTGATGTTTCCCTTAAGCGGTGCCGAGCTGTTTAGTCTTCCCCCGGCTTTGCGCTGGGACTTCCTTTGTTTAATCGCCGCACAAAGAGAGGTTTGTTCGCTGCGGCAGCCGGCGGAACAAAGACACTTCCACGTCTCCTGTTTTTCCAAGGCGGGATGAATCACTGAGCTCCGCACGCCGGTGTTCCCCTCGCTCGCCCCGGGGATTTGCGTTGGGGAAGCGGCGATCGGAGCGCCCTGGCAGGGCTGGGAGAGGCGCTGGCAGCGCTCCCCGCAGCGCCGCTCCTGCAGAGCCCCGCGCACTTCGTGGAGCTTTGACGTCGCTCTTTAACCATTCCCTGGCCGTGCAGCCGCCGCTGCCGAGCAGGACCCCGCGCCATCGGCATGCTCCAGGAGGTAGGAGCTGGTTCTGGCTCAGCTTGGGAGTATTCCCCCCAGCTGGGTGTTATCGGATGGGTTCGCTCCGTGCTGGGGATGTCCTTGTGCTAGAGGACAGGGCGCTGCGGGAGCGGGGTTTACAACAGAGGCGCTCGGAGGGGTGAGCAGGAGCTTCCAGAGAAAGCTGCTGGGTCAGGAGGGAACAGCTCGGGATGCTGGCTGGGATACCCGGGATGGGAAAGCCCTCAGGATTTGGGGAGCTCGGTCCCAGTCAGCTCCTGTGTATCAGTCTCATCACCATCATAAATGGACTTTAGGGTGGCTGTCTCTGTATCCATCCCGTTCCTCCTCCCGTGCTCGTTGCCCTCTAAAGTAAATCATTCTGGGGGTGTTAAATATGCCCTAAAAGCAGGGTGGGATATTGGGGCCATACTCATTTAATAATCTAATATTTTGTTCCTGCGAGCCCTCTGGGCTATCTGTCCAGATATCTTGGTTAAACTGCTTCAAATGTTTTAAAAATTGAAATGTTGGAAAGCTGCAGCATTGACTGTGGGATGTGTGGGGACGGGATTAGGAGACGCTGTCGCCATCTGGGATACCCTCCTGGAGCAAAGGGGTTTTCAGTGCTGGATGCTTTCCCATCTTCTGGGATGTTGTGGAAAATGTGAGGGGAAAGCCCATCCAAGGGGGATCTCTGCTGGTGCAGAGATCAAGGCTTTGGGGGTAGAATTTTGGTTCAAATCCATCTCCCCAAGAGCGTTTTGGGATCTGTCACCCATCCTCCGGGCCACAACGGTGCCCAGGACCTTCCAGCATGTCCTTTAACCAGTTCTGGTTTTCCTGGGACGTGATGGGGTTTTAAAAGTTCTGCATTCTCAGACTTTTACGTTATAACACATCAGGGTGGGGCTTAAATAAATAATAGCTCAAAGGCAGGTTCAAAATGAATCATGAGCTGAGGGCAGCGCTGGAGAGTGACTAAATGTTGGGAGCAGGGACCTCTCTGGAGTGAAGGATACTGGTGACATCCCAGAGGAGCAGCATCACGTGGGATGAAGGAGCTGAGGAGGATTTCAGTGCAGTCCTAATCCTCACCCTTGAGTCTGAGTGATTTTCTGGACCAGGCTGCTTTCCACAGGCTCCAAACCCTTATTTTCATCCCCAGTTGTGTTCCACGGGGCAGCTGCAGATCCAAATATTTGCATTAAGTGAAATTAATGGAAAGATGTTGAGTTATCAAAGGCAGGACAAGTTGTGGAGATGGATCAGGATGGAGATTCACCCTCAGAGCTCTGAGAGGGAGAGATTCCCCCGATTAAAGCCTGGCTTAAAGCAAACAAACCAGAAGTGCCTCACCTTGCTGCTGGTTTAGCACAGCTGGGCCAACTGCAGCAAAAGGATTCTGAGGAGCATTTGCCTATCTCTGTGTGAGAAGGAGTTTTCATTTCATTTTATCTCCATTAATTAGTGCCTTCTGTATGGGTTTGATGCTTGCATTAGGCTCATTTTCATTTTGGCAGGACCAACTGCCTCAGTTTTCAGGGGATGCTGAGCTACACCAACTTCTTCCCAGGATTTTCAATGCCCTCTTCCCAGGATTCCCTCTTTATCCCATGTTTTCTGAAGCAAACAAACTTCTGTTGATTCAAAGTTGCCAGAATTTTTTTTTTTTTCCAACATGAACATCTTGGAAAAGTCATCTCAGGGCACAAAGTTATTTGAATTTTCCAAAGCCTGTTCTCCTACTCAGGTAAAACCCCAGCTGGATTTGCCTAAATGATGACTGCAGAGCTTGATTCAAATTTAAATTAAATTTAAATTGCTGCTTCATACGATTAACAAAATCCCATGTTTAATTGCATTGCTCTCTTGTTAAATGACAAATGCTCTTCGCTCTGTGTTAGTTGTTATTTTGGGGGTGTTTATTTCTGATCGAGGGCATAATCCAGGTTATCCCACCCAAATTCCCAGCATCTCCTGGCTCCCCAGAGGAGCAGGGACGGCTCTGTGAGCGCAGGGGAGGCTCTTTGGTTTGTGGGCTCTCCTTACGCAGTCGCTCGGCTTCCTCCGGCACCGAGGCCCCGGCGCTGTGGTTTGCAAGGGTGTGACTGACACAAGATTTGGGGCTGAGATCTGCAGCTCTCTCTGCTCTCGGGACCGCAGATGCCGTCAGCTGCATCAGGCCTTGCTTTAATCAGCTTCGTGTCAACAAACTAGCTGCTGGAGGTTTGCATTTTGGGCTGCTTCCTCGCCTTCAGCGCGGGCAGCTCCCCTTCCTCAGCCTCCTTTTGCTCCCAGCACAACCAGTGCTCTTCCAGATGGTAAAATTGTTCTAAAAATGATTTCGCAGAGCAAGTGTTTTGGCCTGTTTCTGCTTTTATTTACTCGCCTCTCCTCGGAGGGAAGAATAAAGGCAGTGCTGGGATGAGGAATTGGTGCGGACGCTCACCGTGCTGCTCTGGGAAAGGTGGGGCTCATTTGGGGAGTTAGCCCTGTTCTGGATGTGCCTTTTGTGTGGTTCTTCCTCCCAGCACTGCAATTTGTGTCATAAAATGCACCTTTCAGTGGGGGGGAAAGAGGAAATCCATGCAAAATCCAAGCAGATGAGCTGTAGACTCCAGATGTAGCTGCCAAGATAATTGGGTAGGAGAGATCTGGTTTGGATATTGGAGAAGGGTTTTGGATGGAGCAGAAACCAACCTGAGCTTCCTCCAAAGGATCCCAAAGCTTCAGACTGGACCAAACCTCCCTGCTGGGGTTTTTCCACCCAAGGAGACAATCTATGCTTTGTCACATCAAACAATGAGAAATAACTGTCCAAGGCCAGGCTGGGCAAGGCTTGGAGAAACCTGGGGTACTGGAAGGGGTGGAATGAAATGGTTTTCAAGGTCCTTTCCAACCCAAACCAGTCTGGGCTTCTCTGAGATCTTAAACTCTGCCAGTCCTGGTAATTCATGTCAATGCAGACAAAGGGAAACCCAGCCCAAGGATTTGGGCAGTGGTGTTGGAACTGGGATCCATGGACAGTGCTGTTGCACACCTCAGGACTGGGATCCAGGGGCAGTGGTGTTGGACACTGTGGGACTGGGATCCACGGGCAGTGATGTTGGACATGCCAGGATGGGGATCCATGGGCAGTGGTGTTGGACACCCCAGGACTGGGATCCATGGGCAGTGGTGTTGGACACTGTGGGACAGGGATCCATGGGCAGTGGTGTTGGACACCGGATCCATGGGCAGTGGTGTTGGACATTGTGGGACTGGGATCCATGGGCAGTGGTGCTGGACACTCCAGGACTGGGATCCATGGACAGTGCTGTTGGACACTGTGGGACAGGGATCCATGGGCAGTGGTGTTGGACACTGTGGGATTGGGATCCACGGGCAGTGGTGCTGGACACCCCCGGACAGGGATCCATGGGCAGTGGTGTTGGACACCCCAGGACAGGGATCCATGGACAGTGGTGTTGGACACCCCAGGACTGGGATCCATGGGCAGTGGCTGCAGGAGCAGGCAGGAGCGGATCTGGCCCCGCAGGGCACACGGGGATTTCTCCAGGTGCCGGCACCGTGCGGGGCGGGCGCACCTTGCCCACACATGACACACGGATTTTCAGGGAAGCACAGCGCTGGTTTCTCCATGCCCTGAGCCCTTCCCCCGCGGCTGAGGGGGATTTTCCTCCGCAGTGAGTAACCCCGGAGCCTGCTCGGGAGTGGAGAAATCCAATCTCGCCATGGAGCAGCGCAAATCCCTGGCGCTTTCCCTGGGCAGGGAAAAAACTCCTGCAGGGAGTTTTTCCTTTCCGCCATTCGGAGCAATTTGCATATTTCGAGTCTCATTTGGCTGGAAATGAGCTGGAAATGCCCCAGTGCTGCAAACACTCAGCTCCAGCTTCCAATTCATCACTTTTTTTAAGCCCCGTGTTGCGTAAATCCCGTCCCACCCAAGGGAGGTTCTGCTGCTCTCAGAAATGCTAAACTTCACGGGGGGGAAAAATCTGAATATTGTTCTGTCTACATCAGATAGATGTTGTTGCTTTCATGAGCAGCCACATGCTGATTTATGGCAACCTGCTATTTATTTATCAACATTTACATTGTGGATTCCTAAATTATTCTAATAACATCAGGCCAACAAGTTGGTCATGATGTTGCTCCTTTAAAGTCTTCCTTTGAACGTCTCTATAAATCAAGGCTGCTTTGATGTGAAATTGGAGATTTCATAAGCCCGTGTTTACTTTTGGGTTTCAAAAATCAGCTGAAGGGAAAACAAAAAAACCCCAAAAAACAAATAGTACTTTGTATCTCATTAAAAAGAGTTTCTAGCGCATTAAACGCGATATTGTTTTAGGAAATAAGAACTAGAAAGAGCTGCAAAAGAAATTTGATTTTTTTTAATGACTGATAGTTGACTGCAACCATTCCACTTTTCTCCAGGCACTGAAATATGGCTGGAAACTTTCTCCTTTAGTGCTGTTTAGCGTGAAACAGGCTTGTGGTTTTTGCTTTTTTATTTGAGCATTAAATGCACCTCCCCATCATTCTCCATGGAGGGCCCAGGAAGGAAAATCGATGGGAATTATGAAGTAACAAACATTTGTTTGCCATGGTCCTTTCTGTAAGTGATGTAACAGCAGGAAAACACAGATAAGCGGGGTTACTGCTCCTCCAAATCCAGGAATTTTAACTCCTGGCTTCCAAACTTTCGAAGAAATGCTCCACACTTCCAAAATCCAGGAATTTTAACTCCTGGCTTCCAAACTTTCGAAGAAATGCTCCACACTTCCAAAATCCAGGAGCTGGGTTCGGTGCCTCTGTGCAACGCAGGAATGAGCTGTAAGGAGGGAGGGCTGGGAATAACAAATATTCCTTCAATGGGGTGGTATTGATCCCATTTTTTTTTTTAACCTGGAGTAGAGCGTCACATCCAGCCCATCCCAGACAAAGGCATTACACATTCCCTGTCTGAGCCCGCTGCCGATTGCTCGGATGAGTAATTTCCCTCCTGTGTGTAAATCATTTCCGACGGCTCGGGACTCCCGTCCCTGCTCCGGCACTCGGGCAGGTGAGGGACGGCTCTTCCCGGCTCCCAGAGCCGGGCATCCCGCGATTCCCAGGAAAAAGAGCTGCTCAGTGGAGTCCCACCAAGGTTTAATTGCGCCTCCGGACTTGGGGTAATTAGCCGGGTAATTAAGCGAGGAGGAGGATTCAGCCCGGCTGCCTCAGCGAAAGTAACCCTCGGCCCACGAATCCTTTTGTTCTGGGGATTTCGAGGAGCGCTGGGAGAGCCAGGGGTGGAAGCTTTGCGTCACAAGGGTGGGTCGGGAACAGAGTTTATAAACACTGGAGATCTGCAGCGAGATTCCTCCATCAAAGTGTGGGGTGGGACCCCTCTCTCCAAGAGCTTCTCCGGGCCGGAGCCCCAGAGCATCGGAGCTGCTCTTTTTATCTCCAGATCGCCCTCAGCTCCTGCTGCGAATGGCTCCGACTGGTTTTGAGCAGCCTCTTTGCATAAGGACTCTTGGCCTCGGGGAACCCCAGCTGGTCTAAATCGACTTCAAAGGGTTTCCATCAGCAGCAGATCCCTGCTCCCGTCTTTATTCTCCCTGTGATGCGCCAGGAGCACCTCTCCGAGCTCCAGAGGGAATGGGAACGGGAAGAACAGCAGGATTCATCACCGGAGTCAGTGTGAGACTGGAAAGGGCAAGAGCTGCGGGTGCTTCTTGGTGGCTCTCCTTAGGGGAGGAACGGAGTTGTTCTTTCCATAAAGAGTCAGAAAAGTGGGAGTTTCCACACGAAATCATCAGGGAGGTGTTCCCAATCCCCATCTGGGTCATTTCATGGAATCCCAGAATGGTTTGGGTTGGGAGGGATCTTAAACCCCATCTCATCCCACTGTCCCAGGCTGCTCCAAGCCCTGTCCAGCCTGGCCTTGGGCACTGCCAGAGATCCAGGGGCAGCCACAGCTTCTCTGGGCACCCTGTGCCAGGGCCTCCCCACCCTCCCAGGGAACAATTCCTTCCCAATATCCCATCCATCCCTGCCCTCTGGCACTGGGAAGCCATTCCCTGTGTCCTGTCCCTCCATGCCTTGTCCCCAGTCCCTCTCCAGTTCTCCTGGAGCCCCTTTAGGCCCTGCAAGGTCATGACAAGGTCACCCAGGACCCCCAGAATGGTTGGGCTCCTAAATCTGTCAAATTCTCTCATAAATTAGACTGAATTTTCTTCCTCTGCATAATCCTGGAGCCCATTTGGTCAGGATGGGGTGCCAGGGCTGCTGCCAAGTGGCTCCAGGAGCTGCCGTGCCCTTGGTGCCAACCTCACCACCCTCCCACGGGCCCTCACCAGGGCTTTCCGTGTCTGGAAGCAGAGCTCAGCAAAGGAATGAAGGTGGGGAGAAGCCCTGAGCAGCGAGGGCTTGGCGTGGGCAGCAGGAGGGGAACTGGGAGCGAACTTTCCCACTGGTAATCAAGGAAATTCCCGCCCGCACGCACGGCTGGAGAGCTGGAAAGGAACTGCGATTCCCTGGAGCAGAGGATGCATGGAATGGGGTCACTGCTGGTAATCAAAGAATGATTCAATTCTGGGAGACTTAATTTGGTGCAGATGAGTCCTGCAGTCAGGCAAAACAGGAAAGCTCCACGCGATGCTGGGGCCGCTTCTCACACAACGCTCCAGATGCTTCCAGACTCGCTGGGAATGTCGGTGCCACGTGCCTTTGGATATGGAAAATGGCACTTGGGCTTCATCTTATTTGTGTTATCTGCTCTCATGGGTTAAAGGTGTTCCTGGCATGGTCCTGAGGGCAGAGTTTGGGGTGGAGGGAAAGAAGCACTGAGCCCTTTCCCTGGTTTTCTTCTTTTTAAGGGAAACCCCCTGGAGGGGGGCACCCCCTCCTTATCCATGCACTCCTAATTCCCATCTCTTAGCGATCTTATCGGTGCTAATTTCCTTTGGAAAAGGCACGGGGATGATTATTAATTACAAAAATTAATGAAAATAACAGCACGGGTCCGCGTGCTGCTAATGGGCATTACCGTAATTACCCGAGTGGCTGCCGGGCATTACCGTAATTGCACGCGGCGCTCTCCAAAGCCCCAATCCCTGCGTTTGCTCCACATGGAGCAGTTGGAATTTTCTCCTCTCTCCCTGCAATCTGTTTGTTTTCCCCGTCGCTGTCGCGTGGATTTAAGGACGGGATTGCCACAGTGGGGGTTGCTTGTGACATCAGCCATTGATCCCTGCAGAGGCAGCAGCCCGCTTGCTCCCTGCAGAGCGATTCCCGGGAAGCGGCGTCGCTCCAGAGCATCCTGACCCCAAGGAAGAATCCCAAAAACCTGCCACAAGCCGGAATGCCTCGGTGTTTTTGCAGGGAGTTGTGTGTTTAAGTAAATCCTGCTTAGGTGCCAGCATGGATGGGATGGCAAATCCCAATAAACTTTGCAAGTCCTGTGGGAATTCCCACAGCTCCGGGAAGCTCGGCTGGGTTTGACCCTCCCAGTCCTTTTAGCAGTGCTGCGACTCTGCTGCCTGTGTTTGTAAAAGGCTGCTGGTTAAAGGGCTGGGAAAGTGAGGGGGATTAAGGCTGTGGGGGGGGCAGATTCCCGCTTCCAGATGGGATAGGAGAATCCCGAGGATTTTTCTCCGCTGCAGATGGCTCGGGTGACCTTGAGGAGGGCACTTCATTGCTCTGTGCCTCTGCGGAGAGGCCGTGGCCGCCCTTTGTGGGGCCACTTGTGAGGTAAAGCCACTTTTATCAGCTGTTTGTCCAGCACCACTCGGGCTCATTGATCTGAAAGGGGCCATTGTGAGGGAACCCGAGTGATTCAGGGGTGCTCCGACGTGGTTTGTGTGATCCGTCTGCTGACGGCGTTTTCCCGGTGCGGATAAAGGCCGGGATACACGCTTGGCTCTGGGGCCGTGGGAGGGCTCATGTGTCCTGGCTGCCCATTGTGACCGCTGCAAAGACGTCACTGCAAGGAGAGATGGGGTCAGGGCTGCCCTCCCCTGCCTCGGGTTTCGCTCCTGCTGCCCCTCCTGCTCCTTCTCCAAGGTTTTCCTTGGTTTCAAAAGGGCTTTTGTCCCTCGTGGTTGGCAGGAGGTGTAGGGGGACAAAATCCATGGCCCAGCGCTGTGGGATGTGTTCCTGGGCAGGCAGAATCCTTCACATCCCAATCCTTCCTGTATCCCATGGGATGCCAACCTTCACATCCCAATCCTTCCTGTATCCCATGGGATGCCAACCTTCACATCCCAGTCCTTCCTGTATCCCATGGGATGCCAACCTACACATCCCAATCCTTTCTGTATCCTATGGGATGCCAACCTTCACATCCCAATCCTTCCTGTATCCCATAAGACAGGATTTAAGCTGCTTGAGTTACCTGGAAAGTGAGGTCTCACTGTGTGATGGTGAGAGTAGGACTGGATGGGATATTGGGAAGGAATTCCTGGCTGGGAGGGGGGGGAGGCCCTGGCACAGGGTGCCCAGAGGAGCTGTGGCTGCCCCTGGATCCCTGGCAGTGTCCCAGGCCAGGTTGGATGGGGCTTGGAGCAACCTGGGATAGTGGAAGGTGTCCCTGCCCATGGCAGGGGTGGAATGGGATGGGATTTAAGGTTCTTTCCAACCCAAACCATTCCAGGATTCCCTGTTTCTGTGACAGGACAGGGCAGGAGGGGACAGCAGGGATGGAGGTGGCATTGTCCCCCCACTTTGGGCTGCACAGGTGAAAGAGAGGTGCCATCAGCTTCCCACCTCTGCTCATCTGGGATTTAAGGAGAGGAGAAAGTGGGTCACAACTTCCTTTGCTCCACATGGCCAAAGGTTGAGCTGGAATCCCATCTGGATGTTCTGGAGCCGTGCCTTGTCCAGCCCGGGCTGTCCATGGGAGCAGGGCCCAGCATTCCAGATCCTCACGTGTCCCTCAGCACGTGGGGACGCCTCGTGCCGTCATTCCAGGAGAGGCTGATAGCTGGGAAGGCAGCTGGAGACGGGAGAAGATTTCACAGCAAAGATGGCCCTTTTATTTTGGGAATCCTGGCCTCTGGCATGTGCTGTGTTCCCGGCACAATCAGCAAGGACGTCCTGAGCAGCGGGAGAGCTGCTCATCCCGGCGATCCGTGCTGGGAGCTGTGCACAGGCACGGCACAAGGGGATTCTCTTTGGATTCCGTGTCAAGGACAGCTCCGGCTCCCTCATAGCGGGGTTGCTCGTCCATTTGAGATAAAAACTGCGGGAATGATTAAATCTTGAAATTTGGGTTGTGAATCACGGAGTGGCTGGGGTTGGGAAGGACCTTAAAGCTCGTCTCGTTCCACCCCCTGCCTCGGGCAGGGACGTTACAGATGCATTCTTTTGAGAATGAATGTATGAATTTATGAATTGCAGTTACACATTCAAGGTGATTAATTTTTATACCTCCTAGCTGAAGGGTATTTCCAGTTTGGAAAGGGGACATTTTGTTGCCTTGCTGCGTTTTGCCCTTTACCACGTAGGAGGAAAAACCTGATCAGGCTGAAAATGTGAAAAAATGCTTTGAAAAATCCAGCTGGGAGTGCTTGAAATATCCCAGTCTCCTTAAGGAATAGGATTAACGCAAAGCAGCAATGGAGACGAGACTGCTGCCTGCTTTTCCCCTATTTAAATATTCCCGAGCTTCCTCCATTTTAATTTTCCCTTAAAAACATGGCTGTGTTAAGCGGCGCTGGCAGCCCCTCCGAAATCAGCATCATTTTCCTGGCGCTGCTCAGCTGAGCCGGGCTCACGGGGAGTGGGGACCCCCTTCAGGAACTGAGCGAGCAGCACGATCCCAAATTCCCCAGCGCTTCCAGGCGCGCGGCTGCATCCGTGCGGATCCGTTCCCGCTCCTTTGTGCATTCCCGGATCTCATCCCTCTCTCCCGGGCGAGCGCATGCACCCACGGGCAGCCTCGCAAGGATGCGCTGCCGGGCTGGGCTTGGGCTGGGATTAGCAGCTGCCGGCTTTTGCGGGGTCTCCGCCTTGGATGAGCGCTGATTTTTTTGGGATCGGGAAAGGGTCCGTGTGCCCCGGGAGCTCTCCCGTCGGAGCGGCGATTTCTCTCCGAGAGGATTTGTGCTGGCTTGCAAGGAGCTTTCCAAAATGCCTGAAGCCAACTATTTGTTATCTGTGTCCTGGGGTTACATTAAGGTGGGTTTAATTCCTGAAGGATTAATAATTCCTGAATTATTAATGGCTGATTATTTTTTTTTTTTGTGCTGTGTTGCTCGGAGAAAGCCTCTGTGAGGAAAATCCGCTTTAAAAACGCTGATTTCTGTGTGTTTTGTCTGATCGTGTGTGTAGTGTGCATGCAGAATCCATGGATGTCTTTTTTTTTTGGGAATTCGGTGTTGCAGGATGAAATGATGCAGCAGTGCAAATGTTGGATTATAAAATCAGGAGGATCGCAGCATGGATATCTAAGGGAATAATGCCTGAATCCCACATTTTGCTGTGTGATCTTCAGATTTAGGGCATATCTCTCCTCTGGATGTGCAGCTGTCTGTTTGTATAATACAAAATGGAGCAAATTTAGAAAATGCAGAACAAAAGAAGGTTTGGGGATGGGGGATCTCAACCTGAGATAAAGATCTGAGCTTTCAGAGCCGTTTATCTGAAACGTTCTCTC
The DNA here is from genome assembly GCA_013397815.1 of Aleadryas rufinucha. NCBI lineage: Eukaryota > Metazoa > Chordata > Aves > Passeriformes > Aleadryas > Aleadryas rufinucha. Next base: position 19,359 of record VZTH01012322.1, read on the forward strand.
CTCGTTTGCGGCAGTAACAATTAATGAGCATCTTTAGAGGAAATTAATTCCGTGGGCTGAAAAGAAATACCCAGTCATGGTGATGCCGAGCAGGGTGGAAATGAAACCATCTGCCGCTGACTCCATCCCAAATATCCCCGGAATTTTACTCGCTGGGGGTGCCTCCCGTGCGAACGCTGCGTGGATTTGGGAAAGGATTCCATAAAAATGCCGGTTGTGTCTGTGCTCTTCCCCCCGCAGTTCAAGAGGATGCTGAACCGGGAGCTCACCCACCTGTCCGAGATGAGCCGCTCCGGCAACCAGGTGTCCGAGTACATTTCCAACACTTTCCTGGGTAAGGAATGCATCCCAAGCTCTTTTTTTTTTGGCTCGGGGAAGGGTTAACGGCAGCCCGATTGCCCCCATTCACAGCTTCCCTCGCTGGGTTTTCACTTTCAAATGGCTGCGGGAAGGGGAAGAATGGTGTTTGGATGAGTGAATCCACAGAGGAATTCCTTGCCGAGCCGTGGGATGTTTCTGGGAGGGTTCCATGGGGCTGGCGGTGGCTGCCTTATGCAATGCTGGGGTTTTGTGGTGACCTTATGGAAAGGACAAAGTCACACAAACCCAGCCGCGGCCGCTGCCTCGTTCAGCTGCCTCTCCCCTCCAGAGATGGGGTCCAGACTAAACCATCCCCCAAATTTTATTCATTACTTTGTGTAAATCTGCTCATTTTGCACCAGAAGTCAGGAAGAAAAGGGAATATTTTGCACTTCATTCATCCTGTTGGAGCTCACAGCTCTCTGGACGTGAATGAATCCTCTGTGTCAACATTCGTTAGGAGAAATGGGATTTTCTCAGGGAGCAGCTTCAGGATTTGAGACCATTTGCACATAAAATGAGCAGCCTCGTATTTACAGATATCCCTGAATCCAACAGCTCCAAAGGCTGAGTGTCCATGGATGCTGGAGCTCCTGGGGATTCATGCCCTGGGGTTGGAACGGCCCGGAATGCGTTCCCTGTGTGACACACAATTATTCCCATTAAGGATTTTAAAGTGATCCCAGTAGCCAGCTGCAACTGGAGCTGCTGCCTGCATTTGGGACACAGCACAGCATTCACAATCCATGGGAGTTGGGAGCTGCTTTGTGGGAATGCACTGGTCTTACTGCTCAGCTAAACCGTGACATCCAGAGCGTGGGTTCAAACAGGGAATGGGAGCAAGGCTGGGACACAGAGGGGCAAATCCAGGGATTTGGCTGGTGGTCAGCACTTCCCAGCAGCCACGTGAGCGTGGAGCAGGATGTGCTGAGCAGGAATTGCCAATGTGGCTGCCAAAAATAAACCCCACAAACACTCAGGTTAATGGGGCCTGAATTGCAGCAGGGGCTGACGAGCCAGAGCTGCTGCTGGTGCTGCTGGGGTTGTTTTATCCATGGAATTCCAGACTGGTTTGGGTTAGAAGGGACCTTAAATCCCATCCATTCCCATCCCCTGCCATGGTCAGGGACACCTTCCACTGTCCCAGGTTGCTCCAAGCCCCATCCAGCCTGGCCTTGGACACTGCCAGGGATCCAGGGGCAGCCACAGCTTCTCTGGGCACCCTGTGCCAGGGCCTCCCCACCCTCACAGGGAACAATTCCTTCCCAATATCCCATCCATTCCTGCCCTCTGGCACTGGGAAGCCATTCCCTGGGTCCTGTCCCTCCATGCCTTGTCCCCAGTCCCTCTGCAGCTCTCCTGGAGCCCCTTTAGGCCCTGCAAGGGGCTCTGAGCTCTCCCTGGATCCTTCTCCTCTCCAGGTGAGCACCCCCAGCTCTCCCGGCCTGGCTCCAGAGGGGCTCCAGCCCTGGAGCAGCTCCACGGCTTCCTCTGGACCTGCTCCAGAGCAGCTCCATGTCTGAATTCCTGCTATTCCCTGTGCTCAGGCAGCTCCATTTCCCTTGGCAGGGCTGGACAATGCTCTGGTCACTGCTGTCCTGCTGCCTCTCACGTGCCCGGTGCCAGTGACCTCCCCGTGTTCGGTGGCAGCACGAGGCCACTCGGGGCCCTGGCAGTGCTGGGGGGGGAAAAGGCTCTCCAGGCTGGGCCAGATTGCAGACTGATTGCTCATGTTTAAAAAAAATGAGGGAAGCTTTTAAAAGGATCATCAGCTGTCCCAGGAAGTCGTGCTGGTTTGGGTTTTATGAGTTAGTTTTTTCCTCCCTAAAATTTAATGAAATTAAATGAGCACCCAAAATAACAGGAGTCTACAAGTGAGGAGGCTGAACAAACAAACAGAAATATGTGGGTAGGACTCTCATTTATCTCCAGAGATGGGGATAATTCAGAGATGTTAAACCCAGATCATGTGACTTCATTCAGCCTTTTGATTCATTAGGGCAAGGAGGGATAGGACACAGGGAATGGCTTCCCAGTGCCAGAGGGCAGGGATGGATGGGATATTGGGAAGGAATTGTTCCCTGGGAGGGTGGGGAGGCCCTGGCACAGGGGGCCCAGCACCCCTGGCAGTGTCCAAGGCCAGGCTGGAGCACCCTGGCACAGTGGAGGGCGTCCCTGCCGTGACAGAGGATGGAACAAGATCATCTTTAAGGTCCCTCCCATCCCAACCCACTCCGTAATTCCATGATGAAATGAGCTGAGAAGGCTCCAGGACGGAGCAGAGGGTCCAGCCCTGCAGTGTCCACCCAGGACCCAGCATGGGAAGGTCAGAGATGACCAGCAGTGGTTTCCCACTGGCCACATCACGTCAGAGGGACGATCAGGCTGCCCTTGGGTCACATGCTCTGCCACCCCCGTGGGGACAGGATGGAACAAATCCAGGATTTCTGCTCTGGAATGGCCATTTGATGCTGCCTTAGTCATTGCTAAGGAGATTATGGAGAGGAAAGTCCTTCAGTGGTTCAGCAAAATCCAGGGAACACCCACTGATGTCAGCCAGGCTTTGCTGTGAATAATGACTCCTTTCCTAATTGCAGTGCTGCTGCTTGGGATTTCAGAGGGCTTTAATTAAGGCCAGGCTAAAGTAACTCATGCCTGGAAGCCTCGTCCCTCTGGAGGTCCTCAAGGTGCACAGAGGTTGTGGTAAAGTCCATGAGAAATGGTTTGGGATGGAAGTAACGAGCCACTGGCTCTGCACTTTAATAAATCAGCTGGGTTTAAGGTTTATTTATTTATTTACTAAACACATCTCCACGGCCAAGTTTGGGCCTCTTCATGTGCACTAAAATTGTGATTATCCCTGAGAATGGCAACAGGAATTCAGCCTGGGCTTTGGATGTTATTCCATACATATTTGTGAAGGATAAACCTTTAATAAACCAGTGCCACCTGTTTGTTACTGGTTTTAAGAGCGGGGGGTATTGACCCTAAAAAGTGAAAATAGGAAAAATAGATGTGGTTTTACTTTATTCAGGGAAAATGTGTTGTTTGAACATATCTTTTATTCTCCTGAAAATAGGGAATGAAATTAATTGGGATTTATCCCTTAGCAGAACTCAGTGCCCTTCAGGCATGGAAAATCACAGAATCATTTAGGCTGGAGATCCTGGGGTCCAACCATTCCCTCAGCAGTGCTGTTCCCAGCAGGAATCCGTGTCCCCAAGTGCCACATCCATGCACAGAGAGACATTCCTGGACGTGTCCTGTGTCCCCAAACCACACAGTGGCTGCAAGAGAGCAACCAGAGAGTTTGGGACTGGCGGTTTTTTTTGATTTTTGGGTCCCCAAATGAGCAGACCCCCAGCAGAAACCCCTGGGTTTGAGCAGGGGTGCAGAGGCAGCAGCTCAAGCGTTGATTCTGGGGCATGTGCTGGGAGCTCACGTTGTGCTGACTCATTTCCCCCTGATCTGTTCCAGACAAGCAGAACGATGTGGAGATTCCTTCTCCCACCCAGAAGGACAGGGAGAAGAAGAAAAAACAGCAGCTCATGACACAGATCAGCGGGGTGAAGAAATTAATGCACAGTTCCAGCTTAAACAACACCAGCATCTCACGGTTCGGGGTGAAGACAGAAAAGGAAGATCATCTGGCCAAGGTAGGAGACATTCCTGCCCGTCTGGGAGAATATGGAAGCTGAGGATGGATTGTTCCCCCTTGGAATTTTTATCCCTGGAATGATGTGGCCATTAGAAATGCTGTAATTAATGGTAGCAGGCCCTAACAGCATATTTTATATTTTAAAAAAACCCCATGAAAATAGGCCTAAAATAAAAAGAAAAAAAGGTGATGAAGGCTGAGGAGAGCAATTATGAAACACAAAATCAGCCCTTCACAGCTACTCTGCGCTCGTTAATTCACACGTTCAGCACTTACATAATTACAATAATCATTACATTTGCATGTCTGTGAACTTTCGGGGAAATGGCAGAACTGCCTGGAAAAACATCCAACCATTCTCTTTCTGTGCTCTCCAAAGGAGCTGGAAGACCTCAACAAGTGGGGCCTCAACATCTTCAACGTGGCCAGGTACTCCCACAACCGGCCGCTGACCTGCATCATGTACGCCATATTCCAGGTGTGTATTCCCAGCCTGATCCCGCTGCTTCCAGCACTCTTCTCATCCCTAATTCCTCTCTGCCTTGCCCAGCGTGGTCTGACACTCCCGGGGGTGTTTGTGCTCTGATCCCACAGGAGCGGGATCTGCTCAAAACGTTCAAGATCTCGTCGGACACGTTCGTGACGTACATGATGACCCTGGAGGACCACTACCACTCGGACGTGGCCTACCACAACAGCCTCCACGCTGCTGACGTGGCCCAGTCCACCCACGTGCTGCTCTCCACCCCTGCCCTGGATGTGAGTGCCCTGCTTGGCTTGGTTTTGAGCGTGGGGTGGGCACTGGTGGCTCTTCCGAGCGCTCGCTTCGCTCCGGCGCTTCCGTCGTTAGGGAATCTCAGCACGTGGGATCTGTTTTATCTCCTTGTGTCAGAAAAGCAGCTGAAAAAGCACAGTTTGTTTCCCTAAACCAGCTTCTCCCAGCTGTTGAGAGGTAAAACCCCTCTGACAGACCCCTGTTGTTCCATCCTAGGCCGTCTTCACGGATCTGGAAATCCTCGCTGCCATTTTCGCGGCCGCGATCCACGACGTGGATCACCCCGGGGTCTCCAATCAATTCCTGATTAACACAAGTGAGTTTTCTTCTGGATCGCTCAGAATTTCACCCACCAGCTTGGGAATCGATGGGAATGCTTTTTCCATGCCACAAATGACGACTTCCAGGCTCTGCTGCCCTCTCAAAAATCCGTGCAGTAAAATGAGGGAGACGTTTTGGAATCAAGCAGGAATTAAAATGCAATCCCTGACCAAGGCAGCCACTGTAGCACAATCTGTAAAGTCAATATTTACTGCTTGCTAGCAAAATTCTGCCAGCCCTGAGTGCAAACTTCACCATGAAGATAAAATAAATCGTCCTATTGCTATTGACAACCAGAAAGGCAAATATTGGGCTCCATGTTGTGTTCTGCCACAGGCTGAGCGTGGATCTGGGTTCCAAAACATGGGGATTGTTGTGTTTTGGGAAGGGTTTTTGCAGGGTTCTGTTGTCAGTGATTTGTAACTGAGCATTATTTTGTCACTAGGACTGAGCAAAGGCTGGTTAAGTGCTGGGGTTGGCACTCATGGAGCTAAAAAAGAACCCCAGAATCCCAGAATCATCCAGTGTCCCATGGGCAGGGACACCCTCCACTATCCCAGGCTGCTCCAAACCCCATCCACCCTGGTCTTGGACCCTTCCAGGGATGGGAAAAGGAAACTTTCCCCCATTAAAACATTTCAGTGGCCAGGACAGTTGGAAATCCCACATTTCCCAGGCTGCAGTCCCACATTTGGTGTTCCTTCCCCAGATTCCGAGCTGGCCCTGATGTACAACGACGAATCCGTGCTGGAGAACCACCACCTCGCCGTGGGCTTCAAACTGCTCCAGGAGGAGCACTGTGACATCTTCCAGAACCTGACCAAGAAGCAGCGCCAGACCCTCAGGAAGATGGTGATAGACATGGTATGGCCACTCCCCGAGCCTCTTCTTAACCAAAAATGGTCGTTTTTGTGGCTGTCTGTCCTGAAATCCTGGTTTTTTCCCCTTCTGGAAAGGTGTTGGCTACTGATATGTCCAAGCACATGAGTCTGTTGGCTGATCTGAAGACCATGGTGGAAACGAAGAAGGTGACCAGTTCAGGAGTTCTCCTTCTGGACAACTACACAGACAGAATACAGGTGAGGCAGCCTTTTCCAAAGGCTGGATTCCAGCCA
>VZTH01012332.1:0-69319 GCA_013397815.1 Aleadryas rufinucha
ATTACTATTATTATGTCTATAGCTATCTATAGTTGGTGACAAAATCCAGGTCATCTTGACTTTTAATATTGTAGCCCACTCAGTATTTTTATAGAGTGATAAATTAAACATTTTTCCTTTAAAGATAAATTTAACTGTTGGACTTTATGATCTTCAAGGTCTTTTCCAACCTAAAAAATTCTATGTTTCTATGACTCTATGGATTAACTCATTTTCCTGATTAGAGTAAACACTGATAGCTACTGTGTGGTTGTGCTAAATCATGATTCAGGAATTTCTATCATTATTTGCCAGTTCACACAGAATATCAACCATGTTTTATAAGTTAAATGTGTGCAATTCACTTTGAGCCTAGGAGCTGCTGCTTCGGCTGGGAAGGCTGGAAGAAAGTTTGGATATAAAAATTATATATAGATTGTGTATGTTCATGAAAAAAAGATGGCATCAAATGTAGACAACTTTTCTCTCACCCAAGGCTCGGAATTTATATAGGATGTATTTCAGGGGGAGGCTGTGGTTGTATTTCGTGTCTGGCTGCACCACCACAGCAGCAATACTGATTTTTGGCACAGGGGAAAGCTGTCATGTCAGACAAACTCCAGCTGTCCACTCTGCCTGTCACTTCCTTCAGCTTCAGGCTTGCAGCAGAGGGATGGAGGGGTCTGTGAGCACGTCAGCAGCAGGACCCGAGGGACAGGAGCAGGACAGGAGTTACTGAGCAGGGTGGAGGGTGGGGAAAAAGGGACACCAGCACATTAGAAGTGAGAAAAGCGTTAAGAGAGGGTAGGATGGGCAGAAAATAAAAGCCTGGATGGGGAGTGGAAAGAGAATGAGATGACAAAGAGCGAAGCTACTGGATGTCCCTTGGGGGTATTTGCTTTTTGGAGAGCAGAGGAAGTTGATGCACACTCATTTGGAAAGTTCTCCATGTACAGGTTCCTTTTAGGTAAAAGCTGGATGGCCCTTGACTGGCTGCCCTGTCACTGGAATGATTCCTCCCCCAGAGCAATGACATCAGGACATGCATGATGGATTCCACCTGATGTCATCGTCTGGGGCTTCCAGCCATGTGCCTCTCAGGAAGGGCAAAGCTAAAATTCGTGCAAGGCTGTTCAAAGAGAAGAGCAAGAGCCATTTGCCTCTTGAATGTGAGACATCATTTGAGCACCCCCATCTCAAGGTGAATAAAACCTTAAAATTCAACACATAGGTGTTCTGGGTTCATTTACATACAGAATAACACTCACAGGAATTTTAGGTTCAGGTTCCCACCAAGTTTATGAAAAATCTGGTTTTGGGATGTTTCTCCAGTTGGCTGATACAGCCATGAAGTGCTGGCAGAAAGAAAAGCCAGGAGGCCTGGAACACTCCCTGATGCACAGCCGTGACGAGCGAGAGAGGCCAGGGAATATCCCCTCCCAGCCTGTGGGGAATGAATTGCAGCATTTTCATATTCTGTAGATGAGTTTTGTGGTTGGGAAAGCTGGGAGAGATTTTGGAGATGGGTGTTCCTACACTTTGTTATAGGGGTAAGCATCAGTCCCCCCTCAAAGACATGACTTCTTTATTCAAAAAACTCTTTTGAAAATATGTGTTCATTCATTATTCAGTCTAAAATACTTCTGAAAAGTATTTTCCCTGTGTTCACATAGAGGTGGATATAGCATTCATCCACAATCGAGGGCATCTTCATCCAAAGATAATGGAACAAGTAGCCCAAAGGCTGTTATTCCCCTGCACTTCTTATCAGTGGTCCTGCAGCTGGTCTTGAGAAAAAAAAAAAAAAGGGAATAAAAAAATTTACTTCGCTCTGAGAATTAAACCACTGAACATTCTTTGCAGCTTTCTACTTAGTCTAGTACTTTCTCTTTCTCTTAGTTTGATAAAACTTTGGTCTATAATTAAGCGCCCCACAGCGTCACCCCAGTTTTCAGAGGTCTGGACTATATTGTCATACGGCTTTTTGGGAAATTTCAAATTGCTTTCCAGTCTTTTGTCAGAAGTTGTATGCACTATACCGCTCAAAAGAGTTTCTCTTCAGTATAAAAGAAATAGTTTCTTAGAAAATAATAGTATCCACAATGCCATTTAGTTTTCTTTCAAGAAGGGTCCTCCCCTTCAGTTTAGCTTTTGTTTAGCTCCTTTCAAGATTTGCAGATTTGCAGACGTACAGTTTTGAAAGGCTGGTTCATTACTTTTTCTCTGCTCGATCATTTCATCGACTGATCATGCAGTGATGCATGATGAAACTCAGATTCCAAGGAACAAATGAAAACAACCTCTAAAAAATATGAAACTGATAATCGAGAGCCAAATAAATCTTAAACCTACTTTTAAGCTCCAAAGAAAGCAGAGTGTTGTGCTTTTATATTTCCGTGTTTCTGTTCTCTTTGCCAAAAGACAGGAGATTGATCTGAAAGGAGGAAATGACCAACCCCATCAGCTGTTCTAGGACGTGGCACAATAGGCTCAGCAATACTGGAAAAAGAGACAAATACTGAACCTGCCTCGTTCAAAATAGCTGATGCAGACTACAGGAATGTGTTACAATCACACATTTTTGCTAAAATCATGACAAGCAACTCTCTCAAAACTTTTGTCATTCCTCTAAGAATTTGTGTCCACAGTTAATTTTCAGTAGCTCCACAGAATCCCAAACTAACTGAATCCTTCCAGTGGCATTTTAATTAAAACATCAGGATCTCATACAGATTATTTTAGCTAATTTAGGACATGTTCACAGTGCTTTTACTGGATTTCATTAAAACTCACTGCAGGTGTATTAAAATTTTGCAATTTTATTTTTGTCTACTTTTTTTTTTTTTCCTGTGAGTGATGTTTCAAGGGCATATCAGGAACTTACCAAATCAAGAAAGAATATTCAGCAAAACAAAGCTTTTCCAGTGCTGAGTAATTAAAGCTCTGCAAGTTTCCATAGCTCTGTATGAAGCTTAATCACTGCTGAAATTTAAAAGTAAAGAAAAAAAATCTGTTTACCACCATTAGAGAAAGTCTTCGTTAGCTTTGGATTCTTGACCCTATTGGCAAGAAGTCATTAGAAATCTGCATATCCAATGGGGGAGGATGGTTTTGTGGTCAGAGTGTGGCTACGTATTCAAGGAGTGACCACAGATACTTGGTTTAAACTTTCCTCTCTATTTTAACTTCTAGTTGTCAAAATAAGGATGATAATACCTTGCCAAGGTCCTGGAATTACAGAATGTCAAAGGGTCTGCAAGCACTTGAAAAGGAAAGAACCCAACCATCAAGGCTTTAATATTTTTATAGTACATCTAAAATTAGCTGCATATTTACTAAAATGAGTTTGCACCTGAAGGAACTGAGCTCTAATCAGAAATAAAGAAATTCTGAAGAATACAGTTAATCATTATCCCGGGAAACTGGATGTGGTGAGGTGACTGCATTTATTATGAAGCATCTTTTATGTCTTCCTATAGATTTCTTTAGCTTTGGTGTTGGCAATTCCACAAAATGAAACCATAGGCTGAACAAAGGTCATTGGATAAAGTTAATATAGTTTAGTGTGTTGCAATATATGAAAACCCCCACAAATTTTCTTCCACGGTTTTTCATTTCTCCAAGTCTAAATTAAACTTCCAGCACCGTATGCTGCAGAGAGCCTGGAGCTGTCACTAATATACCTGCTTCCATGTGCAGAAGCAATTGTTTCTCAAGAAAAGATTGTGAAGCCAACAGAAAGAGAGTGGGGATGAATTTGGTGAAGTTGTCCAAAGTGGAACTCAGCCCTTTTTGCATGATGCTTATCCTGCTTTGCATTCTTGTGTCATATGACATGTCCATAATCTACATATATTGCCAAAAATATACAACAACAACAAAAAAATCCCTTGCTTCTCACACATACAGTAGGTCTTAGCAAACCCCAAATCAAGCGATGAAGAAAATTTAATACAAATCTGCCCTTGAGGGTTTTGTCACTTGTGATTTCCACCACAGCAGTCAGAGCCACCCCATCCATGAGCACTCACTAACAAGTGGCAGTGGAAATAAACACCCGTAAATTTGTGCAAACCTCTGAAATCCTGCTATTTCCAGTGAATGCTGGCAGTGGAAAAGGCTGGGTAAACAAAATGTTAAAAGATGTTTTACTTTAATTCGGTCCAACAGAGACGGAAAGAGAGTGCCCAGACAATAAAGGAATCCATGGATTAGTCACACGCTTTGTTCATGAGATGCCTCTGCTCAGTTAAACTTGCCCTTCCTGACCTGCCTTCAAGATGTGTTATCATATTTTCTCTGAGTATTATTTTGGAAAAAAAAAAAAAAAAACAAGACAAGCAATTCTTTTTTATTGATTTCTTCTGCCAGCTTTCTTGATGCAGAAACACATTTTATGATCAAACTTCAGCCTTTACTTTTATGATAGTAAACAATATACAGAGCATTTTTTGCTATTTTTTTAAGGAAGAATTTGTGCACCTGTGGTGAGGAGGTAGAAGAAATGGGTTGTTTCAAATCATTCAAAGTTCAATTCTCTATATATTTCCTGTTCAGTTCCTTCAACCTACTTAACAATAACCATCACTAGAGGTTAAGAGTCTAGTATTGCCCAGAAGGCTAAAAAAATGTGGAAATCAACTTCTTCAAAACTTTCCTTCCTAATTGCCAATTAAATATTAATTAAGTCTTGCTTAATACATAGATCTGCAATGCAGCTGAGGGCCACCAGAGCATGAGTCACGGCTCTCCGATGACTGGCTAATGAAGTCACCACTATGTCAGCCTGCACACACAGGCATGCAAAAGTTTATGAAATTAATTCGTAGTGTAGTTTTAACGTCTTGAAAAATCGCAAATAACCTTCCCATGCTGCCCTTCAGGATGTCTGCAGACATCCCTGTGTCTCTAATACTAAACATGGGCTGTGTCTCTCTGTGAGGGCTTTCGGGACAAGGTCGTGTGGTTTCTCATCCTTGAAAGAAAAGGACTGGCTAAACCCCCCAAAATGTGTAGCAGGCACATACACTGTCACCTTGGACTGGAGACAGGTTTGATGGCTCCCAGAAGAATATTCAAGAAATTTGTTTAAGGAAACAAAAGGAGAAATCTGCTCTTCCTTTAGGTGCTGGTCATGTGGGCTATAAAGGAGTCAAAATCAGTTAATATCCACTAGGCATATTTATAAAATAAAGCTGAAAGAGAGGGGCTATACTGAAAGCCCATCTTTTATTTTGTCAGGGAATAGGCAGGGGTGGAAGAAAGGATCATATGCAGCACCTGACTGCTACAGAATGTGGAATCACAGCACTCATCTATAATTTACAAGTTACTGCAACAGTTCATATACAGCTACTTCACACAGTTTTCACCCCAGCAGCCAGAGGAACGCTGACAGAAGGTTTTCTGTCCTTCACAAAGTGAAGATGGTTGTTAGCTATTTTTCTGGAAATTCTTAAAAGAAATAAAAATATATAGAAATATGCAACCCTACAGATTTTTGTGAGCAGGGCTGACTGACAGAACGACTTTGAGACTACCAAATTTTTGGAAAGTTGTATGGGGGGGGAGGAGGGGGAGAAAAGAACCTCTTCAGGTTGAAAAATGGGAGAAATTACAAAGCAAGGTATAAACCCAAATGCTTTTCTGTGCACAAGCCCAACACAAATGTATCAAATCATCATTTCATCTAAGCTGATTTGCTTTTTAAAGAAAATTCTGTGGATAATTTTAGGAGAAACATGAATTAAATAACTTCATTCAAATGGTGGCTTCTTTACTTGGCAGCAGCTGTGGAGTGTGAGGAACCAGCAGACCCCACCCTGCTCAGTGACCCAGTGCAGGTTGCCCCCCTTGTCATTAGGAACACAATAAACAGTGAGGAGCGTGTTTAATGCCTTTCCTCGTAAATGGAAAAACATAGATTTTCTCTAACAAATATCTTGGGAGAAGAAGCTTCATGTTGTCAAATATTGAGTAACTTAATCAATATGCAGCACTAAAGAAAGCTGAAGCACTCTAAAATACCATTACCTCAGCAGGTATGAAAAGCAAGAGTACAGCCTTACAGGTTTTTCAGGGGGGAAATGCAGCAGGTTTAATCTTTCTTTTCATGAAAAGAACTGTCACAATAATAACTGGCCTCAGCAGAAGCTCTTATGTGCATAACAGAGAAAATCATGAAGAATACATACTTAAATATCTAAAAGCTGTCTTGGAAAGTCCTCCTTTTCCTAGCTTAAAGAAAAAAACATCCCTGTATTTCTGTATAGAAAAAAATATGCCTCAACATTTTCATGGTGCAGGAATGTTTAGAAAAATTGTAAATATACTACAAATACTGAGAAAAAGTAATATTATTTGTTTATGATATTTTTCTAGCTTGAGATTTGCATTTAATGTCACTTAAAAAATGCAGAGGGAAGTGGAGATGTCAGTTTTCATGGTCTTCTGGTTTTAAATACACATAGAATGATACAAACATGTTTTCTCCAGTTTCTCCACCACAAATGCAGTATATTCCCATTTCTTAGACCAAACCCCAAGTACTTCCATGACAGGTACTTTGTTGAATCTTCTGTTCAGTTCTGCTTTTAGAATTTTTTTATTTCGAAGAAAAAAGAAAAAAAAAATTATATATATATAGACACACACTTTCTAGATCAAGGATCTTTTTCTCAGTAAGCGAGCTGTTGCCAAGAAGCTGCAATCAAGCAATCAAGTAAATAGTAAGACAAAATCTTTGCCTACTGCCAAAATTCTCAGCTTCAGGATACACTAAGTACAAAAGGGAGGTGGAGAGAAGGCTGAGATCATTTACATCTCCCCAGTTATCAGAGAGATACATTCAGAGAGATGCTCACTGGAGCACAGGGACTCTAATCCTGGAGATATCCAATTGTCGTGAGATTTCCAATAAAACTCAGAGTCCACCACAGTCTTTTCCTTGGCAGGACTGAGCTCTGCTATCCCAGTGGTGCTTTTGCAGGTTATTGTACAAATATCTCTCCTGCCCTTGTACAGCCCTGGATTCTGTTACTAAATGGCATCACAGCTCGGCTTTGGTTTGGATTTTGGGGCTTCTCCAAGGTTCTGCATAGGAGGAAGGCTTCAAAGTCTGCTCTGCTTCCTGCTGATCCACAGGGTCAGGCACTGGCAAGGGGCTCAGGGGTAAGAGCAGCACACACCAGGTCGTGGAACTTTTCCCACAGGACTCTGCCCTTAGACAGAATTAACAAATCCTGGAGAACCAGCAAATTATTCAGGAGCAGCAGTGCCTGCAAAGACAAGAGGAAGGGATGGGGCTGTCTCTGACTTGCCCAACGAGCCCCTTCCCAAACCACTGCCCCTGCCCCTACGTGGGAAGTGCAGCACCTCTGCCAGCCATGGGCAGCCCTAAAGCCAGCATCTCCCTAAAGCAGCATCTTCACCCTGCACAGAGTCACAGAGCACAGCAGGGCTCGACGCTCGGTGCTGCAGCTCGAGCTGCCTGGAAGCTGATTTGTTGCAGGCTCCTCAGGTGCCTGCTGCTGCCAGGGACTGCCAGCCCTTTGTCAGCTGCTGCTGGGGGGGATTTTCCAATCCAAGTGCGAGTCAGCCTGGAGGCCGCCGGACCTGCCCTCCAACCAAACCATTTTTCCTGGTGAAAATTACGACTCGAATCGCTGGAGACTGCCAAAAGGAAGGTGCAGCTCCCCACACATCGTTTTTCAAAGGCAGAAAACAAGCCAAATGCAAACTGAGGTTAATGCAATATATACAAGAAGGAGAAATAAGATTAAATGTGATGTATGTGCCAAGAGGCCTTCTGCAGGCAAGGGAAGAAAGAGAATAAGGTTAACATCTTTGATTTTTCTCCTCCCCATCCCCAAGAGCTGAGAGGAGTCTTCATAGCAGCAAGGTCAATTCTAATCTTATTTCCTTATTCCTCACAGTTATTTCGTTACCTTCATTCCCATTTTTAAAACTTCACAGCAGAAATATTTTTTTCCAGAAATTTCTGCAATCCAGGATCAGTTAGATATCATAGCAGCTCATTTTAAATAATTAACAAGCATGAGATGTACAAAGAAACCTCTTTGAACAATAGCCACCTGCAACTAATACTGTAAGAAAATGCACCCTTTTCTTCTTCTGAATGATTGCTGCCTCTCATGAAAACATTAACATTTTGCACACAAAAAAAAATGATGCAATTAGCAAGAACTTTCTCTATTTCTGTTCTCATTATTGCTGATTACCAAAAATTATCAGGCAAATAATGGCTGCTTTCTCTTCTTGTGATCAATTTGTTCACCCTCCATCTGATTTCTCTGGCAATGAACTCAAACGTAGCCTCTTGTGTCTGTGGCACTTTGCAAGAGGAAGAAAATGGGGGGAGGGAGAGTGAGAGAAATTAAACAGCAATTATGTGTAAAGTGTCAGAAAGTATTTAAATCATCTGTGCCAACTCAGAATTTCACTTGAAGCCCTGCAATTTTTTTAAAACATTTTTGTTAAAATCATAGGTCCTAGAATCTGATTAATCCAGACTTCATTTATTAATTATAACAATAAATAAAACTAGCTTCTCACACGGCAAAAAGCATGTTCTAAATAGAAGTTTGAAATGACTAAAAGGCTTAAAAGCTCCAAATAAAGTCATCCCCCCCAAAAAAAATCTTAAAAGGGAGACCTCAAATCTCATCCTTTCAAAGACACTCATGATTTTGGGGTGATAACATTCATTTTTCAATAGTAGGGCAAGACTGTTACCATGGCAGCTGGCAAGAGATGGGGATTGCTTCCACTTGAATACCAAAGCACAGCCAAGTTTTCAGCAGTTGCAGAAAAAGCTATCTGGGAACAGTGTTGAGGAAAAAAAAAAACCCTACAAAACCACCCAAAAACCTGTGCTGAGTTCTACATTGCCAGAGCTATTGCTATTACTATGCAACTCCCCACTTTAAATCTGTTTGGCACAAACCTTTGCAAGCTGCAGTCAATCTTTGGGCTGCTGCTCAGACACCCCAGTATTTTTCAGCAGGGGTAGGAAAGATTTCTCTTGCTTGAAGCATTTAATACCCTGAAGTTGAGGGTAGAGCTGAGCAGGCTCATCTCCTGCCTGGGAGGACACCCCCAGCCCCCTCCAGGGAGCTCTTCCCTGAAGGCACAACTGCAGTTCCCATACTTAAGACCAGGCAAAATGATTTGCTTTTCAAAATGGTGAAAAAAAAAATACTATTCTCAGCCTGAGACTTTGCATTTTAAGCTTTAGCCTGGAGCAAATTATTAAGGCAGAATTACTGTCTAAATCCCTGGAAATAGGGGTTTATAGTGAAAATAGTGACAGATCCATAACTATAGCCATGCAAATACAGCAGATAAAAATATGTATAAATGATAATGTAATTTAATGGCTTAAAGAATCTTTACTGGGGAGGAGGGGAATGTCTGCTTTATTTTGACAGTGTAAAATGTCAGAGCAGAATCCAAGGATGTAGCAGAGTCATACTCCATACTTCTTGGAGATTATTTGACAAGAACAATTTCAGTGTTCTATTTAACGCACTTATGACAAATTTAAGTGATGAATTGATGCCTGAGAGACAGTGTGGCTGGAATTAGGAGAACAAATTTTCTTGTTATGGGAGCAGCTACAGGCCAGCTCAGTGCTGAAAGGCATACTGAAAGTTAGGTAAAGGAAATGTGAAAAGAGTATTCTGTCAGTGGAAGTGAAAGTGGAAAGCTATATATTTATTAAACCATAATGTCACCAGGTTAGACTTTGAAGTACCTGAGAGGCACTGACTCCTCAAAGTCTGTGGATACAAGAACAGGATCAAAGTCTTTTTGGGAGAGTCGGTTTGCTAAGAAAAGCAAACATTACTGTACAACTCCAGATGTCACTTCTAGTCAAATATCATATTAGTTCATTGATCTCCTCTAATATGGAGTAAAATTGAGCAAACTGCTCTATAAAAATGAACCTTCATTTAATAACAGTGGAATGAAGCCTGGCATCATTCTAGAGGTCTCATTTTTGTATCGTTTTCCACGCTCAGTAAATAGTTACAGCCACACTGAAATCTGCAGTTACTGGAGGTCTGATTCCACCGAAGTCCCAGACACAGCAGTTCAGGGGAGAAACACACCCATAAAGAATATTGAACTGGATATTTTTAAAGCATAATGGCAGTGAAAAGCAGGGGTTGTAAAGTGCAGATCTACATCCTCAAAACTGTCACATTTGCAGGTTTTTGGAAAGAAAGGTTGGCCACCTGGTGAAGGAACAGATCAGGAAACCTGGACTCAGTTATTAAATCTCTCCCTATGTGGCTTTAGCAGCTTAATATTTTACAAATTTTTTGTCTGTCTGTAGAAGAGGAACTATCCTTCCAGAGTTTGGAGAAATATGGAAATGCCTGTGCCAGAGACCTTTCCCTCTGCACAGGCATCCCTAAGTTAAGGATCTGCAGATGTGGATAGTTAGGTGCTGACATCCTTAAAAACACTGCTTGTGTAAAGTAGGGATGGGAGTTCAAGGTGAATAGAGCAGAAACTGCTGCTGTTACTGCTTCTTCTAGGCTTTATGTGATGGGAGAAGAGAGGATGACACATTGTGTGTGTTTGTAAATATTGCAAATGCTGATGATGTTCATTTTTTTCTACATTTTTTGTATTTAGAGTTCAGTGCAGATGGAGAGTTATGCCAGGTATAAGGACCTACTAAATGCAATATGAAGAGTAGCCTCTCTTAATTCAGAAGAAAAGTGAACACTCAACAATTCAGGTATCATCCCCATAAAATCCTGTTGTGGAGTCCATGGAGTCACCTGTATGTGCTTGTGGACTTCATAAATCTTCAAAACCAGACCTATGCTTAAATTATTTCTTGGTTTCTCCCCACCCCCATCCCTTTCTCTCCTTCTGGCTCTTCCCATTAACATTTAACTTCACCCACTGACATCACAGTCAATATTTATACTGTTTGGAAAGAAAAGAAAAGATGTCTGGCAACTTAAAAGTCAAACCAGGGATTCTCCCAAATCATATAAATACTTATGGACCTGAAATCAATAATTAAAGCAAGAAAAATCTACCATTACTATTTTTTGTAATTCCCATATTACTCTACTTTATCGAAAGCCACGCACTAAGTGATCAAATTAATCTGAGGCATTTAGAGCAGGGACCATGTGGCATCTTACAAAGCATTGGTTGTTCACAATAATTTGGACATGGCAGGTAGCCAAAGGACTGCTCACAAACATATGGTTATTTATTTCCACTAAACAGCCACTAATGCAGCCTGTTTGCTACATTACTTGATAAATATAACAAGCTTCAAAAACAAAAAGGACCCCAAGTGCACAAAGCAATTAATGAAAACAGCCCAAAACATCATGTAGAGCCACCAGCATCCTGAATCCCTGTGTGATTTGCTAAATTCTTCTTCACTGTCACTCAACAGATCCCCAAAGACTGGCTCAAACTTAATGTACTGTAGCATGTTTGACTCCTTTGTTTAATCACATCTGAAATGGCACCTTCTGGAGTGACACATCAGCTGAAAGAGTTTAACTGTTGTTCTGAAAACAGCATTGATCCATGTTTTGCTTTCAAGGCTGTAAGAGGTGTCTGTCTGTGTAAAGAGAAGGTGAGGGAGTGATGTCCGTGTAAGTGGTGACAACAACGGGGTGAATTTATTTTGGTGAGAAAGAAATTCACTTTAAAATGTATTTCATCATTTCAACTCATCCCATGAATTCAGATTCTTCGCTTCTTGCCAAGTGCCACGAAACAAATCCTTAGTTGCCCATGGAATGTTTGAAGCCAAACAAAATATTCGATTTTGAATGAAAATTATACCAGCAGAAAATATTAAACAGAAATCTATGTGTGGTTGTTCCCCATTATCCAGATCACACAGCCCCTGTTTACAGCCCCCAAAGCAATCCAGCAACTGCTGCTTCCCAGAGTCAGCCACGGCTTTGGGGTGGATCCACCGAGACATTTTCCTTGCTGTTAGCAAACCAAAGCTTGTTTGTTTTCAGGATGCAAACTGGGCTGATTACACTTCTGGAACAGAAAACCAGAAAGCAAACCAGAATAGAAATAAAAAAGGCCATAAGCAGCAATTTCCCTCCCAGCCACGTTCTCTGGGGGAATTTCTCACTTCAGGACCAGGTGCTTGGTCCCGTGGAGTCTCTGGGACACTTCTCCTTCCATCCCCCTGAACACTGGGGCTGAAACTCCCCTTCCCTTCCCTTCCTCCACCTCCACCAGCTGGAGCCACCCATCATCTACAACCCCCAGGTTATCTGCTGCTTCCACAATGCCCTACTTGATCCAGGCACAGCTTCCCCAAAGGAGGGTTACACACCTGCTGAGGGCAAACAGAACAGGTGCTTTTTGTCACACAGTCCAAGACTTTTGAAGGCAAAACCCAAGAAATTCGACCCATTTAATGGCTCAGTTTTCCTGAGACAGCTCTGCGATGAAAGATGGGACCCACCCCTCTGCTGGGAATCTTCTGGACCGCCAGAGCAAGCTGTCATTTTTTTAAACATACAAATCTTAGGTGAGAGGAGCAGTTATTGAATTATGGTCTTTAATCAGAGTGATTCCCTCTGCTGGGATCTCACTGGGGATCATCAATAGCTCATCTGAGAGCGCTGCTGCACAAATCATCCTCATCCCAGGATCTGTTGTATGCTAATGAAGAACTCTGACTTCACTGCTCAGTTAGGCAAGATTAAGTGACAGGATTTACAAGCAGAAAATGCAGCCAGGGGGTTCAGATTCTGAGGCTGCCAGAAGCATGCAACAGCCACAGACTCATGCTTGAATTTGGCCCTTAGGGAGGATAAATGTTTAAGGATAAACACAGGGAATAGGTTACAGAATATTTTCTCTGTATCTAGAATAACTCTATGACCTACAGTGTCACAGCCATTTACTTCTTCAGTCTTTTACAATACACTAATAGCTGCTAAAAAATAATGGCCAAATACTTCCTAACAGGAACAGATATTTTTCTGTTAGACAATGAAAAAATATATTATGATAAATTGGTAAGAAAAGTATTTTTTTACCCTATTCTAATGAAGAATAACTGAATGTCACTTAAATAGAATTTGATGAAGTATCCTATTCTTGACTGAGTGTATAGAAACAGAGCTTCCTCATAAATTGATCAGTTTCCTGGGGTTTAAGCTCCACCAGAAATTTTACTGGATAAGAGAACTGACAAAACCTTATCCATGGTAGCAGAAATAATACTGCTAATTATACCAGAGAATAAGCTGTCATTTCAGAATTTGCATATACAGAAGGCTCATTAATAGTGATTCCTAACTTTCTTTACCAGCATTCTCTTAACAAGTGCCATGTCCTCTGGAAAGGAGGAAACAAAGGCAAAAGAAGGGAGACACAGGATGTCACGTTTCCAGCCCTGAGCAAGGAACCAGACAACTTTGGCAGTAGCAGATAAATCTTCAGGTTCCCACCCTGAGGGATGTTATTACCCAGCTGTGGAAACACATGGGCAAGGTCTGTGAGGCTTGGACAGTGGACATGTGCCAAACCTTCACAAAAGCATGAGACATCCTGGAGAGGGAGAAGAAGGGAAAACAAAGAGAAACTTGGGATGCCAAAGTGCCAGTAATGTTTGTAAGCTAAAGCCAGTGTAGCAGACAGCAGGACTGCACAGAGAATTCAAGGCACAGCCAGAACAGTCAGTGGCCTTCCTAAATTATTCATAATGTGTCATTTGTTTGCAGCCTGAACACTTACTTGAAACTCACAATCAAGATTCGAATCCCACTTCTGGTTTTGGATAAACAAAAACGATTTTTCCGTGACCCATTGAGCCTAATTTGAATCTTGCTATGGAACTTGCCTAATTAACCCATTGGGTATTTTCCTGCACTCTCTTTAAACCACTTCTGATGTTTGTTTTAGTGCATCCACACATGGGACCACCAATCACACTCTTCTTCACTTGTAAAACATGCCAGATTCAAGCTCCAGTGAAAATAAACCAAATCATTCTCGTTTCAGCAAAAAATTTTTACTTCTTGGAAAGGATGTACCTCAAGCTGACCTCTGAAAATCCCAACAATTCAATTTAATATGTTAAAGCAATAGAAAAAGAGATGGTAAAGATCAAAAAGAAATGAGGACATGCAAAAGTAAAGATGTTCTGACCAGAGTGAAATAGCTTTGGGTACAAAGATCTGTACACTGAATATGAAAAGCAAGGTCAGTTCTAGGATGTGCTTAACACGGCTCCTTTTGAAATAGTCTGGTATCAAACCCAGCGTGAAAGCTCCACTACAGATAATTTTCTCTACTTATATTCCTCCTTCCCTAGGCTCAGCTGGTTTTGGATTACCTTGATGACCTTGGGAGGTGCTGGATGGTGGAAAGCAGGCTCAGGCTGGTGGAACTCAGAAGCCAACTTGTGCTGCTGCCCACTGCCCACTCTCTCTCCAAGACCTCCCAAAACCTGGGACCTTCCTGCAAACCAACCCAGGAGTGACAGATCATTGTGCAGCAACACCCCTGGGTTCAGTCAGGACTCTCAATAATCCAATTTCTCCAGAAGGCCAAAGAATTTCTTTGTGTCCAAGGCAATGTGACTCATTGGTGCTGCTGAGGCAGCACTGAGTTACAGCTCGCTGTTTCCACTTTAACTGAAGGCTGTCTTCCTTCAGATCCTGAGGTCCTTTCATGCAGAACTTCTGAAGACAAAGAGACTTTGTAAGGAAAGCCTCAGCAGCTGACTCTGATGACAAACTGCCCTGAATTTGAGGTGCAGTATTTCCAGTGAGATAGCACACAAATAGCATAATGCCTCCCTTCCCTTGGCAGTGATGGGCTCCAGCAGCTTCCCCACAATAAAATGTCCCCAAAGCTTCAAAAAGAATGAGTCTCCTTTCTCGCCACCCTGTGTTTGCACTTCCTTTCAGTTCAGTATTACTGGAATATGTGGCTGGAAAATATTGCAAATAACTTAAAGGCTTTTTCCCCCTCTGAGATTTGTCAATTTATACCTTTTTTCACTAATTATCAACTATTAGCATGTTCATAAATATATTTTACTGAGATCCATATCTGACTTTCAAAACACAAATGCTGCATCAGACACGTGCAGCATTTTATCTCACATCAAGTTATAAGACAATTTGTTACCATTTCATTCTTTTATGCTAGCTCCAAAATTCAATCCAAGGTTTCTCTGCCTTAAAAGGCACGATTAGTTTAAATTTCTGGAAGTGGGCTTTTTCTCCATTATTCATATTTAAATTGAGTTCCCTTGAGATGGAAGAAAAGCAAGGAATTTTTATCAAGAGACTAATAATATAACCAGTGAAAAATCTGAGCATTTTTATATTGAATTTATAAATCATGCTAGCAGTAACCAAACTGTTTAAATAATACATAGAGTTTAACTATAACATACTTATTGGCATAAGTAATTTTAGTGCTTTTTAATGTAACAAATCACTCAGAAAATATTCTCAGTTAATCATTAGCATACTCAAGTCTAGAGAGAGGTATATATATTGTTCCCTTCATAATTTGGTAGGAATGGCTGAGTCATAAAACCTCACACTGTGTGCCACTTGATTTAAAATTTCCTGAAGATGTTTGGGTACCCTGACAAAGTTTCAATTTATCTCTGTGCTATAAGCCACACTCTGGAGATAGAATAGCTTGTAATTAAACTCGGGAGCAGGGATTAATTAAAATATAGATGTCTGAGAGTGCATAGACATGTATTTGTGTTTATTACAGAAACAGTAAAAATACCCTGCAGCACAGATATGTGTGAGATGAGCCTCTTCCTCACCGTCACTATTTGTTATTGTGCTTATCACAGAAACAGAACACAAAATTACTGGGGGCAATGGGGTTTAACTTTGGGGGGTGTCACTTTGGGCTGTGGCTGAGTCAGGCAGTGATGCTGGACAGATTTCAAGGTCTCATTCTGCGGGTGATGGCTCATCCTGAACGTTGAGCCACCATTTGTCCCCACACCCCATCCTAGGTCCTTAGGAAGCAGCAGCTCTGCGATGTTCAGAGGGCTCTGAGCTTCTCTTTGTAGTGTCCCCTGTCCCCTCCTACAGAGGAGCCACCCAAGGGTTACACAGGGTCTGGGTAGGAGAGATTTCCTCAACAGTGAGGTGGAATCCACTCAGAGCATTCAGTGTGAGGAAGGACCAGAGCTCAGAGAGTTCAACCCAGACACACTCCATTGTCAGCCTCGGTTACATGAGATGACATTTTAATTAGAAGGGGGTCAAAGCTGAGAAATTTGTGTCCAGCCCCAGATTTGAACTTTCCCAGATTACTGTAGTAGTAAAAAGTTGAATTTCGTGCTGTTTTCCTGTCCCATCTCTCATTTTCATATTGGAAATACTTATCTATTACTATTACCATCGATATTCACCAACTTCAAGGCATTTCCCCTAAAATTTCAGGCATACACTCTATTTTTCTTGTAGTTTCAGTGACAAAGTCCCATTCAACTCACGCAGTTATTGTGATAGAAAAGCACAGATCTTTGAGAAAATGACACTTTAGGATTTTTTTTTTTTGCTTTGGTAACGTTGCTACTTTGTTGAGCACCAAGTCTTTTACCTACAGCATTACAAGACAAAAGAAGTAACTCAAACCCCAGTGGATATATTGGAAACCTCAGGTTTATCAGGACCAAGGTGCCACGTTCCTGTGCAGGTTTGCAGCAGGGCAAATACCCTAATTCATCACATTGTATAGTTTTTATGCTGCTGTATAAAATTAATTGGCTTACTCTGTTAGGGATATTTTATGATGAGGTCCTGTAATTAAGAGATTTGAGATGAAATAGAGGGTAGGAAAAAGCTGAAAACTGCCCGCTAGCTTCAGTTTATTTTTTATGACCAAACTACTTAGATTATCAATTAGCTTGAAAAGACTATTTCTTTTTCAGATGTTTAAATATTAAAAAGGGCAGAGTCCACCAAAAAAAAAATAGATTAAGGCTAAAACAAATGTCTTCCATATGAAAATGAAACAGATTAGCACAGCCATTACAAAAATCCTATAATTCATGTGTCACAGTTGCTGGAGATTATTTAACTTCTGAAAAATTGTCTTCACACATTTGAGCTCAGGAGAAAAGCAAGATTAGCTCCATTAAAATCTTTTCCTTAGAGCATTGTTTCCTCATAAATAAAAATATCTACAGAGAAGCAGGTGGGAAATACAAAACTTACTTGGAGAGCAGAGATGTTGCACCTCACACAGGAACACTCCAAGAAAGAGACCCACAGTTAAGTGGTTCCCAAATTAGTTCAAGAATCCATATTTCTTCAATATTTTAGTGTTTCTAGTGCATGTGATTTCAAATAAAGTGATGGGTCCCTAAAACATTCCTTTATAACCTGTTGAAAGGGAAGTCTGGTGCTCTGTAGAAAATGTCATGTGTCAGAAGAAGAAACTCAAATACACAGATGTTTCATAGGAAATTCTATCTGACTGATTTCAGGCTGATAATACCCCCAAAACTGGGCTTTATTCTACACTCATCTATAACTTTAGTGCTCTCTGACATCAAGGTGTGCAAAATTACCATTTCTCTATACTGAGATAACCTTTCCACTATGATTCCCTTCATCTGGTACTGAAAAAACATAATTAATTTGCATTAGAAGTTCTAGTGGACAGGAATACTTGTCTTGATTCTTTTTTTAAAGCATCAGGGGCACATGTGATGACTCACCAATAAATAACATTAAAACCTTAAGCTCACACTGTGGTAACAGGAGGCAAAAGGGTGTTAGTGAAATTATTCCAACCCTTTCACCTCACCCAGCTGAGACACCAATATTTTTATTGAAAAGCTGTGTCATGCTTGAAAGACAAATCTTTCAGCTGTCAGCTTTTCTCCTTGGCTAGAAAAACCTATTGTTGCCAACTGTGAATTTCCCCATCCTTCAAGTCACATCTACTTCTGCAGCAAGCCCAGTCACTTTGTCCAGGTTGCTCAACTGTCGTGTCTTCATTTCAGAGTGATTGGAGGATACACTCGAAATTTCTCAGGGGACTCTCATGACCTTGTTCTATTAGCCCTTCAAATGGATATAAATTTTATTCCATGGTTCAGCAGACATGGCTTCTATTCTCAGTTCTGTGATTCTATGGAAAAAAAAAAAAGAAAAACACTGAGGGCCATGATTTTCCAAAATAGAGGCATTTAAGGAAGGCTTTAAATCTCTGGGTGAGCTCCTGAAAAAAGTGACCAACAAACAGAACCAGAGTCTTCCTGCCACGAATGGGAGCTGGAGGAGAGTACAGGAGGCACATTCTGCAGGCAACGTGGCCACACTGATCCATCCCTTGTCTGAATCCCTGTCCCCCAATGGTGCGTGTGGGACAAGCCCTGCTGGAGCCCAGAGTGTCCAGGGGCTCTGGCAGCTTTTGGCTGCCTGATCTACTTTGGCCAGAATGGCAGCTGCATAAGGAGAAAACCACTCTTTTTTACAGATAATACATCAGGGATTTTAATCAATATTTCTTTGCTTGCCTGTGGAACAGAAGTCACTTGGAGAATGCATTCTGGAGAGATGAAGCACCCACAACAAGGCTCTCACAACACGGCTCTCTGAAGTCAATAGCACCGCTAAATCCACATCGTGAAATGAAATTCTAAGCCAGATTTTCAAAAGGCTCTGTTTTGGTTTTACTCAATACCCACTGAATTCAACAATAAACCCCCCCAGTCTTAGAGGGAGCAGTTTTCGGTCAACACCATTCAATTTCTTTCTGCATACTTTTCAAAAACATGCACAAGTACTTCCCCCAAGTACACTCA
Source organism: Aleadryas rufinucha (assembly GCA_013397815.1). Taxonomy (NCBI): domain Eukaryota; kingdom Metazoa; phylum Chordata; class Aves; order Passeriformes; genus Aleadryas; species Aleadryas rufinucha. The sequence continues at coordinate 18,824 of VZTH01012332.1, forward strand.
GAGATTTTGTCTCCAGGAACTGCATCTTAATATCCGGGGAAATTTCTGTTTAAAGGATAGGAGAGATACTCTAAAGCCTTTCCTCTTCTGTCTTGTCTGCAAGTACCCACATCCTGAGGACAAAGGATTTATTACAAGCTAAAGAGGAACATTTTTGTGGGTGCCCTTTGACAAGAGGTACCAGCACTACACTGCACAGGGACAACATAATACGATTTAGACTATTGTATCCTTGCAAAGGAGAAGGTTAAAGGGGAGATTGAGTTTTGGTGGCTCAGCTCAGAAGAAGGATTAGCAAGGGATCGTTGTTGATATTCACTGAACAATATCTACAGTTGCCTTTTGTGCTGTATTAATTTTCAGCAACAGAACAGCACAACCAAGATATTTTAAAGGAGAGCCCCAGATGGCTGGTACCCCCATAAGATCCAAGTGGTTGCCCACAAGAGATCACAGAGGTGCATTAAACATGGTAATAAAAGATGAAGTAATAGTAATAATAGAAGTAGTTGAGGACAAATCCACCACACAGTGCAATCTCTTTTTAAAAAAGATGTTTTCTTGAGATGTCTCAACTTGAAAACACAAGCAGTGGGCACAGCCCAAATTACTACTGATTGTTAAAAATCATAGCCAAAAAATACCAGAAGGGAAATGTAATAAGATTCTTAATAAGCTCAAGCGAAACACTTGTTTATGCATTTATCTCGCTTCAAGGAATTAGATTTCTAAAATATCTGCTATTGGCCATACAGTATTTTGCCTCCTCTGTTTCAGAAATTTAATTTATTCCCATTCTTAAATATTCAGCATGCATGATGGTTTATTTCCTAATCTACCATGAAAGAAACTCAGAAAATGTTTATATTCATCTCTTCTTTTGTGGGGAAGGGAGGTAATCACAGCTTTGTCTCTAATGTGGTTTCATGCTCTCCTTATAGGCATTATTAGATTAACCCGATAACTCTCAAACAAATTTTGCCACCAGTGATGATCCAGAGACATTTTCAATTATAACCTTTCAGTATTATGCATATCATGATTACCACTTAGCAGATGGAAGAACCGTGCAGTAAAAGCCTTCACTGAGGAAGTTTTCTCATGTCGATGTTGAACACATTTTCACCGAGATTGATTCAAAGCACAAATTTATCTGTGTCCTTGGACTTCTGCTACTGTCATTAGGTAAAAATGCCTCATTTTGCTGCTGTTTTTTACTATCAAGAGAACAATATTTAATTCTTTTGAAGTACAAGGATGATATCAAGCAGATTATGCCAAATTGACGTGGTTTTTTGCTAGCAAGGCCAGGATCCAACCTTGATGTTTTGCCTCAGAGAAATAACCACTCTCACAGTGTTCTGTGGTGGTTTTTTGTGCCACTCCAAGTTCTTTGCAGCGTTAAATTGGCTGAACGGGTCTTGTGAACAAAATCAGTAGAACAAGTAGAGTTTTCCTGCCAGCATGTTGGCCTCCTTACTCGAGGAGTTTAAGAAATCTTGAGCTCAGGCTTTCTTTTTTATCTCTTACCAGGCAGAGGCTGATACCACGATTGTTACCCAGCCTATTCCCACCTTTCTCCTTGAGCGGCTGGAGCTGGGTGTGAGTAAGCAGCTCTGCCTGATGGATTCTCATTAAGCTGCAGCTTTTGTGGAGGTTTCACTGCAGCTGCCATTTATCTCACACCTGAAAGGATCTGCTTCGTGTAAGAGAGGTGGATTTTAAGCCTCCTTTTTCTGTCTCCAGCGCTTTCACTCACTCGCTAAAAACTTGCAGCAGATGCTGTAAGTTGTTAGGAGCAGTCATCAAACAGAGGGATAGACTGGGGTCTGCACAGAGACTTAAAAACCCAGGGCTGGGTATGGGAAGGTGCAGGGAGATCTAAATCCTCTTTGGTGTCAACAGAATTTGAGGACACTTGGTTCATAACAGAATCTGGTTCCTAAGGCAGGTCAGACTGGAAACACAATACTCCTCCTCCCAGAACAGGTGGAAACAAATCCCTTGCCTGGCTCGTATGGCTTCAGCCTGTATTTTAGGCAAAACCCAGCAACTAATGATTTTCTTCAGAACTATAAAATCACAGGGGGAAAAAAAAAATCAAGTCTAGCCAGTGTTCTTTGTCTGGACCCCAGTGACATCCTGTAAGAAATCAGAATTGATCCGCAAAACCCTCTTTTTTTGCTTTTCACTTTTTAACTCCCACAAGCAAGCAAGGAAAAAGAATGGGACAAAATTCAAGCAATAAATGGAGGTTTGAATTTTAGCTTATGGGCAGAAAGCACAGTGCCAACAAGCCAACATCATCTGCAGCTATTGGACTTTTTTTGCAATAGTCTTACAAAAGTTTAGCCAGTCCTCTGACTTAAAATGTTTGAGAAACACAGACTTCAACTGTTATTCCTGGAATTATGATGGTCTCAGAGAGAATTTAAACAACTTTTATGCAGTTATCAGCTGCAACTATCACCCTACTGCTCTCTCACAGCACGTGGAGGACAGCCTTATTTGAAAGGTGGTCCTGGTACCTTTGGGTTTCTGTATTTTAAAGAGAGGTAGATTCCCAGAAGGTGGAAAAATCCTTTTCCCAGTAAAGCAAACATTAATTGCAGTTGTTATAAACCTCCATGACCCAGGTGAAGCTGGAAATCATCTCTGGGATCAAGGCCACAGACTTGCAGAGGGTTATGTATATGCCTTATGTTATGAAATGATGCTATTTCCCTTTGGCTTCAAGGGAAATATTCACGGTATAAAATCACAGAGATGTCTAAATCTGAGCTGGACAGGTTCCCAAAAGCTGAACAAAGAAGCCAAGAAGATGGACCAATTGTATAGCAGAGACTACACAATTCTAAAAGCCAGAGGAAGATAATTTTGTAAGAAAATACGGAAATACTCTTTCATCCAGAATTTGAGAATGATCAGCATCTAACCATATAAATACTCTGCAGAATGATAGGTTTTTACCTTGTTCACCTAAACCTATTTGCTGCATTGTTCAGACGTGATCTAAAAAATTTGCAGTGTTTTTTGCTCCTTTTCCCAGTGTATCACCAGGGATAGATGGGATATGATAAAGAATAATTGCTTGCATATAAAATGCACAATTTCAAATTCTGGGCTTTATTTTGGGGGTTCAGGTTATACTTCCATCTGCACATGAATTGCTGGTGCAAATATTAATATTTGAATGGAAAATGACGTGATTTATGAGCATGTGCCAGGTTACCAGCTCTGTGAATGCTAAATCCATGTCCTCCTTTCCAAGGGTAGGCAAATTTTCTGAGGCTGTATCTCAGCCAGGATAGAAATATGTTCCTTAAATACCTCCAGCCATTGATGGTGAGGGGCAATTCCAAAAGGCTGGGGATGGCTCATGCTAGAGTAGAAATAAAAGAGATTTGGTGCACAGATAGATTACAGCAATATTTTGGCATTTGCATATCAGCAGATCAAGAAGTGTCTGAGGCCTGAGACAGACCTCTGATGATTTAAATTGTGCTAGTGAAGCTTTATCAGGATACCAGAGAGCTGTCAAAAATATTCAAAACTACCAAGGAAAGAACACAACCTGTATTCAAAGTTTTACTATTACAGGCAGATAGTATAAACTCTTCTATAAATCCCTTTCTAATTAAACTTCAAAGAAAAAAAATAATTCCTAAGCCCATTTATCCAAACTTATTAAGATTATTTATATGTTTGTTTCAAATATTACATTAACAAATGTTGACAGTTTTCCAATTAGTAAATTAAAGCCTGCCAATATAAACAAGCAAAGGGAAACAAAAGACAAGATTATGAGAAATCATTTCCATAGCTCCTGAGCACCTTTTAGAAGAGAATAAAGGCTATTATTGAACAGTCAATCTGTACTGACTCAGAGCAAGAAAAAAGGGATGAACATCTCTTTTCTACTGGTTTGATATCCCCAGTGTGTTTTGGGGCTTCTTTTCCTTTTCAGCAAACTATTTAACCTTGGCAGAACACACCAAGAACACAAAGGCTGAGACAGAGAATTGTTTCACTGCACATAAATTTAGGAAGGAATGATGATTGCTGCCAGTTTTCATCATTTCGGGTTTTTTGAGAGCCATCTGATACATGTTATTAATAGTCCTTAGGAGGAATATGTTCAACCCCAGCCCAATGTAACCCTAAAATGAACAATCACCATCCTGCTCACACACAGGCAGCTCTGCAATGTAAAACTCCATGGATGAAGATACTTTATGCTGAGCCATGCTCACTGAACTCCCGAGGGAAGCAGAGGGGAAATGTCCCTCATGCTGAAGCAGGAAGGCATTGCTTAACCAGCCAAATACACAGGTAAGGCTTTGATCTGATGGATTCGTGTGCCCACAAATAAATGGGAGAATCTTTCTCTGATGTAGGGCAGTGGCAGGTTCTCCTGAACCCCTTAAGTCTGACTGGACCCTGAAGTGCTCCAAACAGAGCCAGCAAGGAGCTGTGCTGGGAAAGGCTTGGCAATGATGGGATTCAGCCCCACACACACTGGGATGGGGAGAGGCAGAGCCTCTAAGGAGGTGGTTTTGACATCCCACAGGGTAAAAGAGAACCTGCTCTTCATTCAGGTCCTGGCACCACAGAGATCAGGAAGAGAAGAAATGTATGTCAGTGGTCAATAACAAACTGAAAGTTGTCATGAACCAAAGTGCTGGGAAATACAACTGAATCATGCATTTAGGTAACCACACATTAAAGTTTTGCTCCATAAATTTCTCGTAGTATTTCTCATTAAATCAGAAATTCGTGGAGAAACACAGAATTTAAGGGCATTGGAAAAATTACTTCTTTTAAACACACACTATGTGTATCAGAAATACAGAAATGCAGAAATACCAAGGGATTTGCTAGAGACAGCAAAGAAACACAATTGCAAGAAGTGAACCTGAACTACTCTGTGCAGCTACTTCACCCACAAACTTCACATTTTCTGTCTGGATGTCAAACAATTTCAAGCACAGAAGGTCTCATAAGATCTCTTTAGTGTGAGTGAACATTGTAGAGGAAAAAAAGAGGGTATTATGTATGTTCACGAGATTCTAAATGCATCTTTTTTCATGCCTGAGGAGATCTGACACTTGATTAGGCTAAATCAGGTGATGCTGTCAGACAGACTTCACCCGTACAGAGACAGCAGTCATGTACAGTGACTGTGCCCCAGTTAAAAGTTTTCTGGTCTCAGGGGTGTTGAATTCCTGAGGTGAGCTGTGCTATTAATGAAAGAATCACAGCAGACACTGCAGTTCAGAGCCTGTGACCTCCATGGAGGATTGGCTGTTCTCACAACCAAAGACCAAGAGATGTTATCAGCTGAATGCAAAGATGTTATCAAGTACCATTTATCAGAGCTGATATTATTTCAATCCAAACAGGAGTAACACTGTGACTCCAAGGCTGGTATTTATTGTGCAGAGAACACATAGCACTTACTGGGAGCCTGTCAAACTGTGCCTGGCAAATTACGTGCATTGGGAATTTTGGGTTGTTTCAATCCTGTTTGTTAAATCATTAAGAACTGGTTCTGATCTCCCAAAAATGCATTTTTAAATCAAAATGCTGGCATGCAATTTCTGATTTGTTTATGAGCTGCAGCAGGCGCTCGATGTATTTCTCCAGAGAGCCCGTGGGCTTGGGGCGGAAATCCGTCCTCCCTTCCACGTGGACAAAGATGGCCAGCTGCTTCAGGTCCCACGAGCTGAAAGGGGGTGGGAGGAAGTCGGGGTAGTAATATTTGGAGTCTTTAAATCCCATTTCAGGGATGTGTTCCAAACAAACCGGGTCGATTTCTTCAGCTCTGAGGATGAGTTCTGGTGGCGTGCAGGGAGAGGGGGGAATGGGGATCCTTTCTGAGTCAGAGAGGTCACTGGCACTGTCGTCTACAGTCCGGGTTTTCCCCCATTCTGTACTCCAGCAGAAAAACCTAGGCCGGGTTTTCCCCCAGCCTGGATCCCAGATGGACTTGACCAAAGGCAGAGGAAAAATCCATATTTTTCTGGCTTCCCGTGGCCAGCAGGAGCCGGGGTGTGCTGAGCTGCACCCTCCACCCGACTCTGCAACACTGGAATTTTCTCCAAGAACATTCAGTGGTGCCATCCTGAGAAAAACACAACTCAGCAACCAACAGAGCAGTGTCTCACTTTTAATGCAGCAAATACACGGTACCTTTGAATTACAAGATCACTTTCCCATGGAAATTCAAAGTTCTGAACTGGAAAAATTTTGGAAAACATGTACTAATTATATCTCAGATATTCCACAGTACTTAATGTATAGATGGACTCATTAGAGGAACATGTTCATTCTTGCTTAAATCATTTCTCTGAACAAGTACATTAAGATACAGTAGACTGAAATCTTAATAAGGTAAATTCTTGTATTTCCTCGTATGAATAAGAAAAAATGCAGATTTACCCTGACAACTGACAGCCATAAATTTAAAAAAATAGTGACCTCTGTTAAATGAGCTACAGCACTAATGAAAATAACACAACCTCCAACACTCCCCAGTCATACAGAACTGCACAGCTCTGACATGCCAAGGTGAGCTTTCCTCCCCCAAACTGCTGATGCAGTTCTCTGCTGACCCCGGAAAACTCTGCCATGGACTGGCAGATTATTTCATTGCTCTGAATTGACTCCTGAAAACATCTTTTTTTTTTTTTCTCTGTCAATTCGGCTCTTGATTTCTCTGCTGAGGATATCAACTCAGTGTGAAAATATTTGGTGATTTTTCTGGTGTATGCACCTATTGCCTCTCCAACTTCTAACAAGCTACAGGCCACCAACAGCCACAAAGACTATCCAGTAAAAAGAAAGCAAATATTTTGTAATCTGACCCATAACAACCAATCCAAGCATGAAATAATTCTCCAGATGTAGTTAGAACTGTATAAAGCACAAGATGAAAATATTCTCATGTGGTATATCACATGCTTGACCTGAACCTCATTAAACAGGAGCAGGTACAGCCACGGAGCATCGCAGGGAACCAAGGCTGAGGCAGCTCTCACAGGACCTAATGATGTGAGAGAAGCTATCAAAGCAGCCTGGACACCCCCAGGATAGATCTGCTCCCATCCTGATATCAACAACTTATTCTTGGAGATTTTTGGCAGCCTCACTCAGTTACATCAACAAATCTCACTGAGTCTAACTTGATTTGTTATTGATTTCCTAGAGGGTGTGTTTGAAGCAGCAATTTTAGTGATCTTTAGAGTGGAAATACAGGGCAAGGAGAAAGCTTTACTTATAAAGAGGGACTCAGGTGGTCACACTCCAATAAATTGAATTCAGGGGATTTTTCCAACAGAAAATCTGCAGTTTTGGGGGAAAATGCAAATAATTTCAGACACGTTATCTGCTTTCCTAGAAATCTGAACTGCTTCAAATTCCAGCACCTGACTGTTAGCAGATCTGAAAATAGGTATCTTATCTTAAACCTGGCATATTTGTGACAGCTGTCATATATTTGCTGACATTCCAGAGATTGAACTGTGGAGCTGTTGAAGCAAAAAAAATGAAGCTGGTGTAGGCTGAGCTAATAATCCCCAGATTGAGCTGCAAGCAGGTTCTTTCCAGGTAAGCCATAAAGCAAAGTGTGTGCTCAGCTGTTCACACCAGACCTGGCATTGTCACATCTACAGGGGAGGGAAACTGAGCATCCAACCTGAATGGCAAATTTCAATGCACTCGTGGAGCATCACGAGGTGCTGCTAACAGAGGTGGGTGCTGCATAAACTGTGGCTCAGGATCAAACAGCCTTTTAATCTGACTCCAGAAGAACATCAGGCATGGAGTCATCAAAATTTCACATGGTTACAGCAGAAACTGCCACTGGGTGAGAGACAAAAGAGATATGAGAAACAGGATCCTTTACCGCATCAAAAGATAGATCTGCCATTTTCAAGGCTTCACCCAGAGTCTCACATATATATAAACCCATAATATTTATTTTGACTTGAAACAATTTGTATTTTTATACTAATGGAAAATGCTTTATCTCTATAATGACCAATAAGTACAGACTTCTGCTGTGACCTCTATAAAATCATCTGAAATCCAGGTTTTTCCCTAAGAAAGTCCTGCACACAGATTCTCATACCACAGCTTATTCTTTGTTATTAGATTGCTTATGCATGCCACTATTTTTTGTAGAGTAGCATCAACATTTTTGATCATTAAACATAAAGTAAATGTGTGGCAGTATCAAATGTGATGATTTTAGATATGTGAGGTTATATAGAGACAAAGATGGAGGGGTTGGGTTGCCTCTCTTAAAATTATATCTACTCTAGGAGCCTCTAACTTCATACCACCATGAGAACTTCACCATGGCAATTATTGTAAATTTTCTAATCATCAAACCATACACATTTGATGTATTTTGAAATCACCTGAAATCAGAAAGAGCAGCCTAGAACAGCTGTGTAAAGCAATAAATGAGTCATCTTTGCACACTTTTCCTTTTCCTCACTCCTCTCAATCCATTTTCTCCTGGCAGCTCCAGCAGTTGCTGCCAAGAGAAGATGTAGGAGACACAATACATTTGTCCTTGTAAGCCTTTGTCAGCCCATTTCTAATGTGATAACCTATTTTGTTTGATTAAAATGCATGAAAGTAGCTTTTAAAGCACATCCTACTATGGACTTTAATCCTTCCCGAGCAGAAGGGGGGATAATGAAGATTTTTGTTGCTGTTTACTTATGCCAACACCCAAAATAATCACAGTCCTTGCATTTGGCTGGGATAAAATTTCCTTTTCTCCTGTTACTTGGCAGTGTTTTGATTTTTTTTCAAGTTTTGAAGTTTTATGGAAGTTTCAAAACTAAGCACTGCAAATCACATCGATTAATACACTGAGCTCTGGAGGAGAACTGCCATGACTAAGAGGAAATGCATCTATTTATATAAACAACACCAAAAAATTGTCAATAGATATTTTCTAGAATTTATTTACTCAGTCATCTGATATGCCATGATTCCAGAGGCAAGGTTTCCCAGTTATATCAGTATGAAAAAATGGAAATAGAAAGTCAAGGCCACATATCCTTTTCAAACACTAACCAAAGACATAGAATATATTATAACCAAAAAATATAAATTGGTACAGAGCTTTACTTATTTCTTGTTACTTTAATGGAAGCTCTATTACCCTACAATGCCCTACTTGTGACCTAGCTCTTTAGACAGTTGAAAAGGTCTTAATTTTTTATCCCTGAAATCCCATCACAAGCTATTCCAGAATTTTCTGTTGGTGTATCTTCTCATTTCTGGGCAAACACATTTGCACCAAGTTGATAGAACAGTAACTAAAACAGTTTGTGGTAACTACACAGATTCTATTATTATAATTGCTCTCTGAACAAAGATTTTCAGCAATATTGTTATTTTTTAGAATGAAGGACAACATTTAATGAGTGAAGTAATTTCATTTTGCTACAGCATTTAGGAGCTGAGGAATTTAGCCATCCACCTTTTCTGACATTCATGTAAAGACCTCTCTTCAGGTACAAAGAAAATCAGTTTACACCTCCTTTCTCAGTATTCTGTGAACAACTTAGGCCTCCATTTTCTTTAAGCAAATACTTTGGGATTTCTGCAAAGCTGGGATTCTTCTTAGCTAAATGTGGATTTCACTGTTTCCTTCTGAGGACTTGCACTTAGCATCAGTTGCTCAGCTTTAAGAGCTGTAAACCATTGGCTGCAGTGTATTTACTCTGGGTTTGCAGATGTGTAACTAAGATAGAAACTAAAATATGGAACTAAGAAAACTGGTGGGAAAACAGCTTTATTTTCTTCTTTATTAAACTGACTTTTAATGACTGAAATTCATCCAAAGCTGCTTCCCTCTTCCCAGAAAGCTTGAGTTTTAGGAGTTTACAGCTTGGAGAAAAACAAATTAGCTCAGAATTACAGCTGAAAAATCACATTGTGGCATGTGATGTCAGGCTGCATCAGTCTTGCTTTATTCTATGATACAACTCACCAGGACTGACACAATCCAAAGTGACTTTGCACAAGACAACATGTCAGCTAAAAAACTCGAAACAAATTACTTTTATCAACGTTATAGCTTAGACAAGTCCACTTTTAAGAATGACAATTTACTGCTTTCAAAATGGAAGGTAAAAAAAGAAAGAGATAAAAGGATATGGCTGAAATGTTTATAAACCCTACAAGAACAATATACACACTAGAGACTCCAGGGATTATATTAATTTTCTGTGTCATCTCCACATTCTAGGGCAAACCTCACACACTTCTGTCATCTGCCAAGTGCCTTTGTACACACAAAGCCAATGGAAATCTAATTCAGTAGAATCACAACCAATCATTGCCAACACACTCCTGCATCTCCCACTTTCCTAAACTGATCAGAAGCTGCTCCTCCAGAAAGGGCTGAGATCAAGGATCATCACCAATCACCACCAACCTTATTAATGAGGTTCCTACACACACAAAGGCTATTTGGAATATCCACAATGGACTTTGCTCTGCTTTCTCTTGCTGTTCCAGGGCTTCTTGCCCACTGATCTTTGAAACAGAAAGATCATTTTCTTCTTATCTCTTTGGGATGCTGCCTGTACTTTTATTAAGGTATCAGGTGTGATGCAGAGACTGGAACAGGGTTCACAGGACGGCAATTTGGTCAAAACAGCAAGTCACGCTACCTAGTTAAAAAGTTAATTGATGTATTATAACACTTCCCAAATATTTCTGTTCTTTTTTTTCTTTTTCTCTTCATGCAAAAAGTTCCTTTGTGTCGTCCCTCCACCTAAACCCACAATTTCTCCAATTATAAAACTCAACTGAAGCCAAATTCAAAGTTTGTGTATCAGCACAGGCTGTGATTCCATGGCAGGGAGGTGCAATGGGCATCGGGTCAGATGTTGAGATGAATTGAGCCTGACATCTTTCAGGGGCATTCTTGCACATCTGAATTGCAGAATGTGCTCTGTGCCAGCTTAATTCAATTGATAACAGAGGCTTCACACTGACCACGACACATTTCCCACGTACAGGCATTTAAGCACAATGGGATTTTCTTCTTAGAATGTTTCTGGAAACATAATGACTTAGAGATTATATTAAGAGCATAATACAATACAAGGCTAAAATCTAAGTGTTATCTTTAGCTTTCTTGGGAAAAGAGCAATTTTTATGCATTTTAGCAGGTCTTTCAGAATCATTCTTAAACCAGTAAAGTTATCTCCATGCTAAATATATTCAGTAAGAGGCAGAATCTGTCAGATATTTAGATACCTACTCTATATGGGGAGATACAGGAAACAACTGAATTTTCTACAATCTGCATGAACTCAGTAGAAAATGTCCCACACAGTGCCTGGAAATATTGCTTGCTATTAAGACCTCAAATGCCAGCTACAATCTGGACATCTATAATCAGCCAATCAATATTTACTTTTCATAATAAAATAAGAAACCATTTTCTACATCTCATCCAAAAAAGAGAAAGCATTTAAGTGTACAGACTCATATGCCTTTTAAAGTGCTGTCCCTATCTTTACTCCCACTTATAAATCAAAAACCAGAAAAGGTACCAATATTTTATGCATTGCACCGTAAAAATTTAAAATCAGATTAGAAAACATGGTTGCCATGGTACCTGAGAGCTACAGTTTCATGCAAAGCAATTTAACAGATGCAGAAGAATTGAACCTTACAGCAGGCATGGTATCATTTTTAGATAAACTTAAGAAGAAGCTGTAAGGATATTTCCAGATGGCTGGATGGCTTCTTGTTCTGCATTCCAAGAAGCTGCATCTCTGGGTGTGCAGCTGCTTCAAACCCTCTCGAAGGGCTGAAATATTCCAAGGGTGAAAACTGGATGTTATTTGAGTCAATGGGAGTTTTGCCACTGACTTCAAACAAGACAAGGTTTCCCCTTGGCTCTTTGAAGAAGGATGACAAAAAGAAGCATTTGGGGAGAACAGCGGCCTCGAGCCAACAAGGGCAGGCTAACCCACACTATGGCCCTGCTCCCTCGCTCACAGGAAATGTTCCTGCAGCCCATTTTTTACACAAGCTGCTTCTCTGGATCCCCTGAATTAAATTTAAGGGGGAAAAGTTCACAGCTTAATGAGAATAATTTCTATTTCACAGTATGATTGCAGGTGTTGTACATATTCTTTTCTTTGTCCAGGGGCACCATTAAGGAGAGAGAAGAACAAAGAAAGAAACATCAGGAATACTCTGGCACAAAAAAGCCAGAAATAATAGGGAGTAAAAAACACCTAGTTTTCTATGCAAAAGACTTTTTTTATTCCAAAAAAAAGAAAAGTCACCTTTTTGTATTGTTCTTACAGGAACATTGCACTGGAGAGCTCCTTCTCCTGTCATCATTGAAATTCGATTCACAGAGACATCTAAGTTGCCCAAGAAAAATCTACTTCTTTGACAACCAAGAACCACCTCGACAGACTATTAAATTACTCGTCAGGAGTCTGGGCTGGCCTTTCAAATTGTTAAACACCTACTATTTTCTGTTCTGGCAGCAAATTAATGGTCAGGAGACCACGCTGGTCATTCTTCCAGATTTTTTTTTTGACCTGGTCAAAAGACTCTAAGTTCAATGCTTTTTAAAACTTAGTCATTTCAGCATGACTAAACATTAGAAAGGTTAAAAAAAATCTGTTCCCAGCAGTTTGCTCCGTGTAATTTATACACCTCGGCCTGTGAGCTCGTTAATAGCAAGAGCTAAATCTGAAGATGAAAAGCTGCCTCCTGTTTTGCTGGGCCACCAAGAGGCAGTGCTCTGCCTCCCACTGCACTTCATTCCCTGATTTCTGGGCTCATCCAGGAGGAGCAGATGTGGCCAACAGGCAGCTAAAAAAAACGGAAATTGGCACCAGCTTCCTTCAGTGCTTCAGTGAGATTATTTACTCTGAGAGACACACTCCTAAAACCAACTTCTGATCACGTCAAGTACCATAGAGGACTTTGTGCACTAAAAGAATTGGAGAGAAAAGCAAGCCAACAAACAGGGAATCTGCCCCGGACAAGTGCCTTGATTGCTGTTATTCTGCAGCCCAACGGGATTGCTGAGCAAGAGAAAAGATAAAGGAGCCCTTTGTAGGCTCTTGCAATGACACAGCACACGTGTATGCACATCATGTACCACCTTTCACTGCTTTATCCTTTGCTGCTGGGGTTTGGGTTTGAAGGAATTATCTCACTTTTTAGCACAGAGGATTGCCGGTGGTTTCAGAAAGGCTTTTAGGTAGATATAACTCTCGTTAAAAATAGCATTTTAACAGAAGGGGGAAAGAAAATTATACAAAATTCCCACTCCCTCAATGAATAATTTAATTTTTGCCAAGAAAAATGAGGTATTGTGTTCAGACAGCAGCACAATGTGTTGCAGCGAGTTGTAAACTGCTGAGGCAATATCCCAATGTCCTGACACCAAACCTGAAGGGCCACTCTCTTCCCTCCTCGGATGTTTCCCTGCCTCTCTGTACAGCCAGATCCCACAGAGCCACCTTCTGCTCACCTCTTCCTTCCCCAGCAGGGAGGTGGAAGGTGAGGAACAGGGACAGCCACCCACAGCCACCAGGCACTGCAGCAGGCTGGGTTCATTAGAGCCCTGGCACAGAAAATGTCCTCGTTGAAATTCCCTTTCCTGCACCTGGAATGTGCTTTCCTCAAGGAAGCTGCACTCACCAAGTGACAGCGCCTTGCCTGCTGTGTCTGGGCCTGATGAAGAACACACACAAAACTTTCAGCTTTTTAATTCATTTCCAGTCTGCCAGGAAAGAAGAGTGGCCACCCCACCTACTGCCTATCCCTGAAAACTCAAAGGGGATGTGGGATGGGAATCCCTTGAGTGGCTGCTCTGGGAGAGTCCTTCCTTCTCTGGCTGTATTCCAGCAATTTTTCCCTCCTATCTTCAACCTGTTTGCTCTGTGTGTGTTTTAAAGGCCTCAGAAATTGTGAGGAAACAGGAACCAAGGTCCTGGGCCAGTTCCTTCTTGGCAATGCCTGGCTGGGGGCTGCTCCAATTTCTCTGCAGACCCAGAGCTGGTGGGACACGGAGGAGGAGATGGGGCTGTGAGAGGTGTTTGCTGCACAGTCCCATTTTCAGTTCCAGGTTAGCCTTAGTTTTTAAGGCACTCTGAGATTCTTCCATCACCCACAGGAGGAAAAGAAAGGGTATAAAAGGCTGAGTTATTTAGGTGCTGAACTGGAGATGGAACATATGAGAACAGTTGAGGTGCCTTGAGACAGTCTTTGAAGGGATCACCTATTTTGGTATCTCATCTGTTCTTTTTAAAGTCCATCATAACTCCTTTTGCTGGAAAATGAAGCAATTTGGGACAATGGAACTGCAGCAACATAAAAGAATTTTCTTTACTAACCTTCATTGTGCTGATTTCAGCAGCACAAACTACAGCTTGTGGCAGACAGGGAGAGCAAATGTGATGAGCCACCACCAAAGGAAGGCTGCTGTCTGCAGCCTGAGCATTCTCCTCCTCCTAAAGAATCCATCTGTGTATTACACTCAAGCCTCTGCTTTTTGTGTAGACACAACAAGGCTCAGCCTTACATTTCTGGTTCTCATTAATGAGGTTAGAGTGCTGAAACACTTGATTTTTAGGGAAAGGCAACAAACATTTCAATCTCTACTCTTCTTTTCTTTGCTACCACTCAGCCTATTGAGAAAAAATACATAAGGTTCAGGCTGTTTAATTCCATTTTGAAGAATGCATTCAACGGCACTTAAAAAGTGATACCATTAGCTATTCATTTTCTCCAATATGTTTCATATTAACAATAAAGTATCATAGTGCAGAATGATTATTAAAATCTAAGCAATGGAGCTTTAGAATAAATGAACTGGCACACTTGACTAACCTTGAAACCTGCGCTTTATAGATTAAAAGTGCCTTTTTTTTTTGCCATGAACACTTCTGTTGCTTCACTTTCTTTATATTTTTCATATCTGAATTGTATTTCATTCTTTCCCTTCATACACTTGATTCTATTCAAACAAGGCAAGTCATTCTGAAAGCCCTGAATGTGCCCCTGATCACCGAGTTTTCCTACTTTTAGGCCATCAACAATGGGCTCGTGCTCACACCGAGGTTCTCGAAGCTTCACACAAAACCTATGCTCGTGTAGAGACTGATCAATTCAATTGATCAAATTGATCAATGAGGGCATTTACGCAGGTCGTGCATTTTATTACTCAACCCTAATTCAAATGCTGACCTCTAAGTTTAAAACTAAGTAATTTAGAATGTTTAAATTTAGGCACCATAAGTATAGAATATTGTGTTTGGCAGCAACAGCATGGTGTGAACTGTGACAACAGTCTGTAATAAAAAACTTCCATTCCAACAAAAACTGCATTTCTGTTGGGGAAAAAAAAAAAGGAGAGAAACCCCCAAAAAACTAAGAAACAACTCATAACAAGATATTACCAAAAGCTTGTAATTTACAGGGCACAGGAGAGAGACACTAAAATGAAGATAAAATGGATAGGATAGAACAATTATAACACACTGATAAAAGAAAAAGGGGGAAAGAAGCGTAACAGAGCTGAAAATAAACTTGCACCTTTGTGGTTTGTGTACACACACAGCTGAAAGGTGAGCAACAAAAATTGCATGAAGAAACAACATCAGAGGCTACTTGAAACAAGATAACAAGCAAAATCAATGTAACGCCACTTCAAGTCCAAAAAGAAATGAAAAGGAATAAAATAGAAATCAATAGTATTTAAAAGGATTAAAAACAATAGCCCATCCACAAAGCACATTTCCCTTTTGGTTTTTAATTGACTTTAACATCTAGAGCAAACAGCACAGGCCACAGTGCTGCAGATGGCTGCACAGCAATTTGTTCCTGTAAGGAAGGCTTTCATACTTGTTAATTTATCTCATTAGCAAAACAATCAGTTTTATTTGAGATGAGCACAAAATCCTTTGACATTCTGTACCTGTGTAGAACAGGCTGGTGCTGGGTGGGCAGAGCACAGATGCACAGTTCTGCAGCAGGGTCGATGTGTTTGTTTGGGATAAGTGTTCTACTACAGGCAGGCAGGGAAAGGACCAGCATCCCTTCCTGCATGAAGCTGAAATAGTCATGTTTGCATATTTGCAAAGAGATCTTGGGAATCTCGTCCTAACACAATCCTCACATCCACAAATGGCTGTACTCCAGCAAATGCAATTGGCCTTCCTTGCCAGGCAGAGAATGGCTGAAAGCAATAAATCCAGGTAGCCACAGATCTGACATTTCTATTTGTTGCTCTTCCACCTGCTCTGGCTCCTATTTCCCAGCTCTGATGTGTGCTGGTGTGTAAGAGACATGTATGAGGTGCACAGGACAAGAACCCTCTGCTCCCTGTCTCTGATGGAGCAGGGGCACACTTGGGTCAAGGAGAAGTCGGAGCCTTTGGCCATTACAAGAAAGTGTGGGATGAGAATGGTTATTTTGACAAGAAAGGGAGAAAAGAAATCACAGAAGGAAGGGTCAAGGCTCATGGTTAAAAGCTACAGTTCTTCATGGATTCTTACCTCAGGGTATCAAATTATTCCATCGTGTTCAGAGACCCACATTCTATCATGGAAATAAATTCTCCTTTCATTTTACGCCAAGCCCCAGCTTATTTACAAGTCTGTGTAGGCAGCTGATTCCTGGCACTCTCTGGCCAAACAATGACTAATTGTTATTGACTTCCCAGATGGTCATTCTAATAACTGGAGAAGGGCAACCAACCCAGCAATCAGGTTTCATTTAGCTGAGGACAGCACAACAGCTGTCTTTTCCTTTCCTACACACTCAAGCAGAGCTTTCTGTTGTTCCAGTAGTCTCTTGAGCATGCAGCAAATCGAGCTCCAATGAGCTGGAAAGCCCCGCTTTAGATGATGCTTTGCTGAGTTCTCACCCCCCTCTCCTCCCACACTGCCCTGAATTTCTCTCTACTACAGTTGCACTCTAATTTTTGGTGGGGAAAGTGGCTTAAATGCAAGTGCTACCCCCAGCCTGCTAAAGCATTTGCATTCAAAGGTGTCTTATGACAGAGCACCCAAAACCCACACTGAAGTCAGAGCCTTTGCAAATAGACAACTCAGTTCAGGTGGTTCTCACTCAGCTTGGGATGAACTGGTCAGTTCTGCAGCTCAGGCTGCCATTCTGAAAGAAAGGCATACACAGCTCAAGTGGAAAGGCTTTTCCCGAGGAATATTACAGCCATAGAAAGCGAGAGATGTCAAACCTTTGCCTGGGAAAAACTGTTCTGGCTTAAAGGCCAAATAAGGCAGAGGAAGATTTGAGGCAGAGACAGTCTGGCACATGCTCTGATATAAACACTGAAACTGGGATGATAATTCCTGGAACAGCTTTGGCTGCAGCAGAATTAAAACTCTTTCAACTGCGTGTTTGCACTTCAGCAGAAAACCATTTCTATCCTAAATATATCTCTGAATGTGTTATGGTTCCTGACTTCCAGACTGGATACACTTCAGCCAAGTGCCGATCCTGAAATGTTATCAGCTACTCAGTCTAATATTATCTCAGGTGAGAAATCAGATCTCCTCCATGGTGTTTTAATTTGTCACATTTCTTTCCTTGGCTCTCTAGTCCAGCCATTTAGACCATGTACTTGGTGCAGTATTAGCCCAGGAGCAGCAGGTTTATAACAGACCACACGTGAGGCCGGTTGCAAACCTCGGAAAGCTGAGGGAAAAGGAGATTTTTGGCAGGTACCTCTTACCCAAAGCTTGTCCTGACCCCAGTTGTCACCACTGTGATCCAGTTCTCAGTGGTGCCAGCACCAGAAGCCCACTGGCTGCCTTCTTCCCGTGGCAGGATTTGGGTCACCCTGCGAGCCCCGTAACAGCAGAGCTCCTCTGCTCATCACATCATGCAGCTCCACCACTGGAAACCCTTCCCTAACAAGTCTCAGGTGACCTACCCTACATTAGCCATTTGCAGAACAATTACACGGGTAAATGCTACAAATAGCTAATCCCAGCACGCCTCTCCCTTTGTTTCTTTTCCTCCTAAAAATATCCGACATGGGAAGTCAAGACTTGGAGCACAACAGAATTCCAAACTGCTTCTTTCCTTGTGGTTTTTAATTGCTGCCGTGTTGGAAGTATGAAGATGGCATTACAAATTGTTTTTGAGATCCTTTCACTGGGAAATACTGTTATCTAAATGTCAAGAGATGAGTTTACAAATAATAGAGTTGCTCATGTATCTGAAAGGGAATATATTGCCCTAAACTTTAAAGTTAAACTACACCATTTTGGGGGGGCTGATAAATCACTTTCCAGCTAGACACAATTGTTGCAAATGCAGCATATCAGAAGTTCCTGAATTATTAATTTCAAAGTACTTTTAAAAAGCCATATGGGTTTTATACATGTTACTTTTCATATATAGCATTTCCTATGAAATCAAATAGGTGTGTAAAACTTGTGTACCAGACCTGGGATATCCTAAAGTATTTGAAATTTCGGGACTCAGAATTATTCCAAGTCTTTTCAGCAATTATCCAGAATTATGAATAGACTTAGTGACTTTCAGTTAGTAAAACATTCACTGATATAAGAATTAAAAAATATTTACTGATGAGTGCTTTTCTTTCCATTTGGTATCTTCATTTATCATTAATCCTAAAGTTTCTGAATTTGGGTCTGAGGAGTGTTTCTGGCATGTGAATCCCAGGACGGGAGATGAACATAACCCCAGGGTATGTGGATTTTCTTCATGACTGGAATTGAATGTGAAATCTTCAACTTAGAATATCAACTTCTGCTGGCTGGGCAAAGAGTTTAAACTCTGAGCATGAGAATGCAAAGCTTCAGCATGAGACTGGCACAGAAAGGGCACTTAACACACTGTAGCATGTAGCTGTGTTTAGAGAGACTCTTAATGCCCAATAAATATTTATTTCTGCAAAACCATCTCCAAGCAGGAGCCTAACTCAAGCCAAACATATCTGAATCTAAATATGAACATAACCTAATAAAATGTTTTCATTTTTAAATTATACATTGCATTCAGGATTTTAGAATACATCAAAAATTCTCTTTGTTAGCTTGGATTAATATTTTAAAGCTGGAAGTATGACAAGGAGACAAAAGGAGTATTGTAGCAGATTAAACAAAAAACACCCTTGCCACATTAAAATAGCTTTTAGAAATAAAGGGACAGCTGTTCACAGGATGAAAAGAAGTTGGAATAAATGAAACAACTACATGATGCCTTGATTGCCTGATGTATGCACTCCAATGCCACAGATCTCTCTTTGTACAATATTTATATTTGTTCCTCAGTAAGATTAACCGTGTTCTCATTATTCATTTGCATTTATGACTCGGTTTCAGAACAGCTCTCAGAGCCCCTCCACATCTCAGTTTGCCTCTAAGTGTGATAGAACAAGAAAAAACAACACCTGTGCCCTGCAAAAGAACAGAGTTCCTGCAGAACATAAACTAATGAGAGGTCAGGCCACTCTTTTTTTCCCCTTTTTCTTTAAGAAATAGCCTGAGCATGAGCATATTTCCCAGTTTTACTTCTATAACAAAGGAAAAGCTAAAATTTTCTGCAAGCCACTTTGGATAGGTAAAATAGCAAATATTCTTCTCTGTGACTGTATGGCCCAAGGGAATCCTACAAACCTTGGAATACATGGCAAGGATCTCTCACAGCTCAGAGGCCACAGCTCCATTAAATGCCAGCACACAGGCACGTGTGACTGCAAGGCAGAGAGGAAAATTAACATGTTTTCTGAAATATAGTTAGATTGAACATGAACCACGTTTTTCCCAGCAGGCTGATAACTGGTTTGATTTTAGGGCTCGCAGCTCACCCCGGGAGCTTCCTCTAAATCAGTGCCTCTGCTCCAACTCCTCTGCACATCAGAGGTGAGTGAGGTGGGGGAAAGTCAAGTTGTCAAAGTAAGAAGAGCTTGTCTGCCCCCCAGCTCAGCTGGGACAGCAAAGGTGCCCTGCTGAAGGTGTTCTGTGGCTCCCAAAAACCTCAAAACACAGCCCTGACACCCACCATGCAGAACACCCCCAGACAGCCACGGGAGTTTCTCACCAGACTCATGGTTATTTCTGCACTCGCTGCAGCTGAGCCATGGGGGAATTCTCCACAGCAGAGCCCTGACACCACCCTGCTGACAGAACTGCTGCTAAACCTCCTCAGCACGTGGAATTCCTGGAGAGCAGTCCCCAGGGACTGCTGTCCCTCAGGAAGAAGGGAATTGGCTGTTCTCTGCCAGGATTGCCATGTCTCAGGGCTGGCTGGCAGTGGGGAGCTGAAGGTGAGCTCCCCATCTCCTCCTGGTCCTGATCCAGCAAGAAGAGATGGGCACAGCTTGGGGGGAGCAGGTCTTGAGCAGAGCACTGGGTGAATATTCAGTGACTGAGGCACTGCAGGAGAGCTCCAGATGAAACCACCATAACCCCTGTGCACCTACACCATAAACCTGTAACATCCTGTCCCATGTTGGGGTGTCAGGGGGGAAATAATTCCCAGTAAAAGGGATTCTACTCTGTCTCTGTAACCACCATTTCACCAGTTTACCCTTCAGAAACATTCCATTTTGTCTGCTTGCAAAATTACTCCTTAGAGTATCGATCCATACAGGCAGTGCCTGGCTCTGAACTTATTCATTAGAGAGGGATTAAGGTGGGCAGGAGAAAAAAAAACCAACAACATTCTTTGGAGTATATAAGCAGTGTGTTAGAAATTAAGCACCACAAAAGTGAGTCATAGGGTAGAGCAGATCGATGGTAAAATTCAAATGAATGCACTTGCAGCTAACAAGTGATCCAGAAATGCTGATTCTCCCTGCAGGGCAAGTGCTGTGCTATAAAGGAAACAAAACAAAAATGAATTTATCATACTGTTCTTCACTTGAAGCAAAGTGTGAATACTTGATAAGAAAAACGTATAAAGTTGGAAAATAAGATTAATGTAAAACAATTTTGCTTTGCTTTTTGTCCTCCTGCTCACAGTCAGCAATGCTCTCTACACATTACTAGTCCACTATAAAACAAGAAAAGTCTCAAGAGAAATCTCTGGAGAAGTGTTGAAGGCAGAATGGGAATAGAACCCCAAACAAAGAGCAGACCTGCTTTCCTGCCCTGTGGCCTGCTGGCCCAGCACCGTGGGCATGGATCCTGCTTCATTCCTGCCTCCATGAGCAGAGAATGAGCCCGTGTGTTAATGAGAGATCCACACCTTACTGCTACCTGAAACTCCCTAAACAGACAGACTTAAGGCTGTTTTACATTCCACTGTGGGATAAACGGGGTACAAGCCTCCTTTAGGGTCTTACTCCAGCTTGATGGTCTCCAGTAACACATTTCATGTCACCCCTAGACTTGTCTGAAAATTGTTCAAAGTATTTTCATAAAACTCAAAACAAGCTGAGCTATTTGTAAGTGTAATTTGTAAAAAATAAACAAAACCAAAAGAAATACGGTTTTACTATCTTGTGGGCAATTACACGAAGCAGCTCCAATATGTAAATAGTTATATGAAATATTTGAAAATATTAAGTAAAAATAAGAAGTTACAAAATACCAGAGGGAGGGTTACAGCTAAGAGGGACCATTTTGGTTGTCCCTGCTTTATATCCACAAAAATCAAGACTGATTCCCACATCATGTCCATACCTCTTGATTTAATTTGCACCTGCTCCATTGCAATGTGATGAAGAACTGTTGCACCTTTAGGTACTTTGAAAGCTGCAAATTAAAATACCAGAATTTTTCTAGAGCCAATTGTCATTTGTTAGATCATTTCTCTTCCAGCACAACTGAAGAATATTTTTATAATGAAAAAATTATTTTCCCAGGGTTTTTTTGTTTTTTGTTTTTTGTTTTTTTTCCTCCAGAGGCAGGTATAACTGGATCCAATGTTCAGTGTAAGATGCAGATTCAAGATCATTTCTACAAGAATACTTAATATAATAAATAGTTCAATTAGGAATATTAGTATGAAACAAAATGCTAGGTGCAAGCATCTACTTAATTTATATGGTTCAGAAATCTGAGGATGCACTATAAACACTCTGTGGGGTATTTTTCAGACAGAATGTCTCAACCAGAGCCATTGAGCAAGAGACACTGGAGAGAGAAATCACATCAGAAATTAAATGAAGGGGGCTGCTAAGTACAGCCACCACAACACACAAGAAACAAGTTTAGAGAAAGGTGAAGGGAAACAACAAAAATGCTGTGCCATGATATTTGTGACCCCTGATTTTTTGCATGACTGGGGTTGCTCTGGAATCCCACACCCTGCTTATCCCCAATTTTTAATGGTTGATCTATTTAGGAAGGAGTACAAACCAACCCAGCATAAATGAACAGACTTTACATGAGACCATGGTTTGTCCAAATAAAAGAATCTATGTCGTGTGTACTTTCAAACCTGAAAATAATCTAGCAGAGACATTAAAGAAGATCTAACTGTAGTTGAGTCTCCTCTGGGCATCAGGATGTAAACACTCTGGTTCTGCATCACAAATAATACACCCGATCAATGCTCAGCCTTTGAAAAGTCTTGAACAAAGTTTCCCTCAGAATGATCAGAGGCAATCACACTGTGAGTTGCTGCTTAAAAGCTTTTACAAGGGTGTTCACAGTAGATTTCACGTGGCCTGAATACCTGCTGTGGTTACCTAGAGGTGTAGGGATGCTGCCAGATGCATCCCACACAGGTTCTGGTAGCTCTGAAGCTGGGTATCCACAGAGAGCAGATCAGCTCCATGGGCTGATGCTGGAGTGCCTCCTAGCAAGACAAGTTTTGGAATTAAACAGCAGCACTAGGCTCAGCAATTACAAAAGAACATCTACTAAAAGCAATCTAAATACCTGGATTTCCAGATTACAGAGGCACAGACCCAAGGGCTCTGCTGGCAGCACAGTAAAACCTGCAAGGGATCGACCCCCTGCCTGCAGCACTCCCAGGAACCTCAAACACGTTCCAGGGACACTCCCTGAGCCCCCAGGCAGGAGGAGCAGGGATTGCTGACAAATGGGTTTCATTTCTTTAGACGCACACACTGAACCTGACGGTGCTTTTTACACTGCATCGGGGGTTATACACACAAATACCAACCCAGCGCTGCTACAGCCACGCTTAAATCCAACCCCAAAGTGTCTTTTGGTTCAAGACAGTAACAAAACAACCCTTCAGAGACCAGCAGTGCTGTGTTTTGAAGGATGCATAGCCTAAGCCTGCATTTATTAGAAAATCTGGCCACTCATCCTGCAGCCTCCTAAGATTTGCCAAACTAAGTTGACTTCAAACAAGCACGGTCAGCACTCACTCACTTTGTGCTGAGACAAAAGCAGAATTCAGCTCGGTGATATTGCTGCAGTTGGCTCCTACTCCAGTGCATAAAAAATTATTGATCAATTTTCAGACCACTTGGAGAGGCAGCCTGAGGAGCTGAGCATGAGATACCCACAGAAAACACGACAGTTCCATAGATATCTTAAAAGTACAAAGAAAGATAAATAACCTTTGTGCAATATTAGCCAATTGTTTAAAAAATATTTACATTTAAATAATGAAGATAGAACTCCAAGGTATGGAGAAACTTCTTTATAAAGGGGAAGGTTTGTCCCTGGAAGAGACCTGTCCTCAAAATTGCTATTAATTCAGTTAAAAAAGCTTTTCACCTTTAAGGATAGCAGCTGTAGCAATGCCAGTCCCTTTTATATCTACACTATTAAAAAGAGAGGAATACTCATAAACTTAGAATGTCAAACCCAAAATCTTAATCATAATTGGGAGCAATACTAAATACTCCCCCAAAGTTGGTTTGGTCTTGCTGTTTTATTCCTGATAACCAGAAGTTATGGGTCAGTTACAGAGTTCATAATCCAGTACTACAGTTGCACAGAAAGATGAGATATTTCATTCATTCTGCCTAAAACTGGTTTTACACAGCATCAGTTGTCCTAAACATTGCAACATCAAACTTACTACGCCAGATTCTGTCCTAACACCCAAAAATACTCAGTGCTTCCTTCAATAAACCTCCTTAGGTAATTTATTCCACAAATTCTAAAAACCTTAAATTCACAATTACATTTATTGGTTTAATAATCAATAACCCATCACTAAACCCAGCAATTCATCTTTTCAATCAATGCAATAATTGTCTAAAATCTTTTCTTTTGCTTCTGCCTATAACGTTGTACACTGACACTTCTGAATAAGAGGTACAGATTGTGGAAGGTTTTTAGTGTTATGATGATTTAATTGTCAATTATTATGTTATTTTCCACGGCTAGAAAATTAAAAATGTCACAAACTGCTGTAGAGATGTGTTATTATTCCAGTTCCCCTAAACCAACATTAAAATTCACTAATCCTTTGCTTATCATTTTCAAAGATATGCTTTGAAATTTAAGAGAGATGTCAAAGATGAGAGATCCCTTTCCTTCCCTAAAAATCTGGAAATTTGGATCCCCTCACTCATTCCACCTACTGGGCTGCTTTCAGCTCTGTCAGTCTTGAGAGCCTCTTGTAAACCATCAGGTTTCTTGACTCTGTTCCTCTCTCACCTTGTCCTACAACTTTTTTACCAAGGCATATCAGGAAGGGTGAAGAGCCCCATTCCCTTCTGGCAGCTCAGAGGAGAGCTCTGCAGGAAGGGGGATGAGGGCTGAGTGTGCAGAAGGACTCAGTTCCCCTCCTTTTATGAACCAGCCACCCTCAGAACAATGGAGAGGAGCACGGAAAAGCTTCTTTCCCATTTTAATAGGGTATGAAATGAGCACAAGTAACAAAAGTAACAGCTCAAACTGAAGGTTCACAGAAGAAACTGGAGCTCGTGGATCATCCCCTGATGCACTCAGAGCTGGAAGTGATAAATGGGCTAACCCAGACCTGCACCTACAAATGCCACTGGAAGAAAATGTTCTCTGCTTAATTTTTCCTCCCAACCACTGCATGTCATTTCTGGAGTAAAATGATTTTTCTTCTTCACAGGAGCCACCCTGCTTGCTAAGCAGTTTTGCCATAAACCAGGGAGCAGAAAAGAAGGAACCTCACTAACAACTTCATGCCTTTTTTTGTGTGGGTTTTTTTGTCCACTGTTGCAAGCCACAGCTCCCAAAAGGAGGTAAATACCTCACTGTGTAACTTTAGAAAATACCAAATTTTCATTAGGATCTTTGTCCTGTTTGTTTAGCAGAATTCCAGCAAGTCCTTGTACACAGAAAACAAATTTCTCACATTCTGCAGGTAATGGTGAGGTATGAAAGGCTATGATCTTTTTACAATTATTATTTCTTTTAACAAATAGATTCTTTTTAGGCCAGATTTTCTGAAGCATTTAGACCTTTGTATCACATCTCATTACAGATTCTTCTATGAATTAAATACTGTCCTTACTTCAGGTGAGAAGCAGCTGCTCTGGCTATACAGACTTTGTTCAGTGGAGATGGTGAAATTTCATGGCCCTGAATCCCAACTCCACTTGGATGTCAGGCAAAAATACTGCAGGAGCAAGGCAGGAGGCCTTGATGCCACGAGCAGGTCACATTCCTGGGAATGTCTGAACAGAGTAAAAGTTTACAGACCCTCGTTTTCTTCAGCAGGAGCTCATTGGAATAGTTGGTGTTCAATATTGAACATCTCCCCCCCCAAATTTACACTCAGGCTGAAGGAATGTTTTAAATAAAACATTAATGTACATACTATCAGTGGGAGGGAACTGAAAATAAAAACTGTCGAGATGTTAAGCCTTAAACACATCATTATTTCTGCTGGTCCCCTTTATGTCCCAAATTTTGTTCTCAGGATAGCCATAGGCTGTAACCCCTTTGTATAATGTATTATTCCTTTCTTCTTCTCTCAGAGTTTTTTCAATTGATTTGGGAGAAAAGAAAATTTTAATGATTTTTTTTTTCTTTTGCTTCAAAGACAATGTATTTTTTTTATATTCAATAATGATTTTCAAGATCCAAACTCTGTCTTTAAGGTGCTTATTTCCCTTATATTTACTTTTTTGTTTGTATCATGCAGAAATTAAGATTGGTTAAATAATTCCTAATTTTTTATTCATTAAAAGATAAATTTTTTTTTACCCTGTAGAAAATAGCCTTAGAAACAGTTTCCTTCATGTCTTTGAAAGAAACATTTGATAATATCCACCAGAGAAAAAGAGAGATTGCTGATAACGTTTCATAGGTCACAGGTACCACACCAAATCTTTAAATGCCTCATGAAATTAGGTAAAAATGTTCAACTTTCATCCGGGCTGTTATAAAACCCCAAAGTTTTGATACTGTGGCAAAGTCTCTTCCCTATCTGCAAATGCTCAGTACCAGACACAAAGAGCTGCATAAGCAGGAGCAAGATGAGGATCTCTGAGTTGATTGTATGAGCAGAACAGAGAACACACTGACACCAGAATTACTGTCACTGATTAGGGATGAGCTGCTGTGACCCACTGAACCCGTGCTTTTGCTTTGTCATTTATGCATGCCAAGGTTGTCTCCATCCTGCTTTAAAAGAAAAGCTAACAAAGAACNTTCCCCTCCTTTTATGAACCAGCAACCCTCAGAACAATGGAGAGGAGCACGGAAAAGCTTCTTTCCCATTTTAATAGGGTATGAAATGAGCACAAGTAACAAAAGTAACAGCTCAAACTGAAGGTTCACAGAAGAAACTGGAGCTCGTGGATCATCCCCTGATGCACTCAGAGCTGGAAGTGATAAATGGGCTAACCCAGACCTGCACCTACAAATGCCACTGGAAGAAAATGTTCTCTGCTTAATTTTTCCTCCCAACCACTGCATGTCATTTCTGGAGTAAAATGATTTTTCTTCTTCACAGGAGCCACCCTGCTTGCTAAGCAGTTTTGCCATAAACCAGGGAGCAGAAAAGAAGGAACCTCACTAACAACTTCATGCCTTTTTTTGTGTGGTTTTTTTTGTCCACTGTTGCAAGCCACAGCTCCCAAAAGGAGGTAAATACCTCACTGTGTAACTTTAGAAAATACCAAATTTTCATTAGGATCTTTGTCCTGTTTGTTTAGCAGAATTCCAGCAAGTCCTTGTACACAGAAAACAAATTTCTCACATTCTGCAGGTAATGGTGAGGTATGAAAGGCTATGATCTTTTTACAATTATTATTTCTTTTAACAAATAGATTCTTTTTAGGCCAGGTTTTCTGAAGCATTTAGACCTTTGTATCACATCTCATTACAGATTCTTCTATGAATTAAATACTGTCCTTACTTCAGGTGAGAAGCAGCTGCTCTGGCTATACAGACTTTGTTCAGTGGAGATGGTGAAATTTCATGGCCCTGAATCCCAACTCCACTTGGATGTCAGGCAAAAATACTGCAGGAGCAAGGCAGGAGGCCTTGATGCCACGAGCAGATCACATTCCTGGGAATGTCTGAACAGAGTAAAAGTTTATAGACCCTCGTTTTCTTCAGCAGGAGCTCATTGGAATAGTTGGTGTTCAATATTGAACATCTCCCCCCCCAAATTTACACTCAGGCTGAAGGAATGTTTTAAATAAAACATTAATGTACATACTATCAGTGGGAGGGAACTGAAAATAAAAACTGTCGAGATGTTAAGCCTTAAACACATCATTATTTCTGCTGGTCCCCTTTATGTCCCAAATTTTGTTCTCAGGATAGCCATAGGCTGTAACCCCTTTGTATAATGTATTATTCCTTTCTTCTTCTCTCAGAGTTTTTTCAATTGATTTGGGAGAAAAGAAAATTTTAATGATTTTTTTTTTCTTTTGCTTCAAAGACAATGTATTTTTTTTATATTCAATAATGATTTTCAAGATCCAAACTCTGTCTTTAAGGTGCTTATTTCCCTTATATTTACTTTTTTGTTTGTATCATGCAGAAATTAAGATTGGTTAAATAATTCCTAATTTTTTATTCATTAAAAGATAAATTTTTTTTTACCCTGTAGAAAATAGCCTTAGAAACAGTTTCCTTCATGTCTTTGAAAGAAACATTTGATAATATCCACCAGAGAAAAAGAGACATTGCTGATAACGTTTCATAGGTCGTAGGTACCACACCAAATCTTTAAATGCCTCATGAAATTAGGTAAAAATGTTCAACTTTCATCCGGGCTGTTATAAAACCCCAAAGTTTTGATACTGTGGCAAAGTCTCTTCCCTATCTGCAAATGCTCAGTACCAGACACAAAGAGCTGCATAAGCAGGAGCAAGATGAGGATCTCTGAGTTGATTGTATGAGCAGAACAGAGAACACACTGACACCAGAATTACTGACACTGATTAGGGATGAGCTGCTGTGACCCACTGAACCCGTGCTTTTGCTTTGTCATTTATGCATGCCAAGGTTGTCTCCATCCTGCTTTAAAAGAAAAGCTAACAAAGAACTCAAAATGCTTGAATGGCTGTAATTTTCTACACGGAACTTATAACATTATAAAAGAACTAATGTGCAATCTGAATAGCTAAAGGAGAAAAAATAAAATAAATTGGTCTAGCAACATTTAAATGATGGCAAATGTAAGTTTAATATAAAACCATATTAGAACAATTGAGAATCACGAGAGGCTGATTTATTATTTATATAGCACACTAAAAGTTATCTGTAAAGGAAATTGTGTAATATGCAGTAAATTAGACAAAGCTGCACTATAAATTGGGATTAAATCTTAAACTGGTTTTAATATTTAATGTGCTATCATGACTCACATTTTCAATAACGCTTGTTCAAAGTTCAGGAAGAAGTGTGAAAGCAGACAGAGGAGGAGCAGTTGCCAACCCTTGCCTCCTGA
This sequence comes from Aleadryas rufinucha, assembly GCA_013397815.1. Classification (NCBI taxonomy): domain Eukaryota; kingdom Metazoa; phylum Chordata; class Aves; order Passeriformes; genus Aleadryas; species Aleadryas rufinucha. Next base: position 47,654 of record VZTH01012332.1, read on the forward strand.
TGATGCAAATTAAATCAGATCCTCTCTTAATTGCCAAAACCAGACAAAACTAGCACAGGTCCTCTGTTGAGGACCTGATTCAAAACTCACCAGGGATGGTGGAAAAACTCTCATTAAACTCGTTAGAGTTGAGGTCACAGCAACTGCACAGGGTGCAAGGAGATGGGTTCTTGTACATATGAGAATGCATTTCTCAAGTTAAAACCTGTTTATTTGTGGAGTTCCACCTAAAGTCCTGTGGAACACTGATTTCAAGGGTATTGACCTGCATGGCTTAGTCCTCCCTCAGACATTCAGTTTTTGCACTACTGTGAAAAAACAATTGTCTCACTTACAGTCTGTGGCCTTAACACACTGTGCAAAGAAAATAAATCAAAGTCCTTGACCGACAAGGTTTATAACTGAAGATGTCAAACAACAGGCAGACAAAACAGGGACAGTTCAAGGAAACCATGACACGGCTTTGGTCAGCACTTTAGGCAGTGATCTCAGCACATTGGCAGCCTGACTCCCTCAGGAGAGCTTTAAAGAGGAAATGGCTTTGTTTCACTCAGGGTTAGAGGGAGTCTCAAGGGCAACATGGAAAAGGCTCCAAAATCCTGCAAGTACTCCATGGGGCACTTGTCAGGCTACAACCTCTTCATCCTAGAAGATGACAGAAAAAATGGGATATGGCTTTACAGAAGGAAAAATAATTAATATTTTATCAGGTGGAGAAGAGAATCACAGAACCTAAGGTAATATTTCAGCAGCAATAACCTGAATGGAAATGAGTGGGTGATGTTGTTGGTAATTACCACTGGAGAGGATTTGCACTGCTAATCAAGACACAAAGGGATCTTTTATCTACATGATACTTAACTTGTGGATCACTAAGAAAAGTCCTGTCATAGGTATTCTTTATGATATAAGTTGAAAAATATAAATATATTTATATCTGTGCCTACGAATAAAGAGATGTCAGGGTAAAAATACTAACAATATTTCAACTCTTCTCTATCATATTAAAGTGCCAGATGTCTAAATGTATGAATCTGCTGAATCACAATCTGGCCAGTCTGTCTGGCACTGGAATAATTGGATGCTTCCACACTAAACCAGTTCTCTGCCTGTTGTCTGGACAAGCCCTCAGGAGTTTTGTTTGAGTTTAATTTGACTTCAGCAGTTTAACTCCTCTGCACTGCTCTGTTTGATGCCCATCACTCCCCTAAAAGCATCACAACTGTGAGTGGAGCAGATTTTAAAAGGAATGGTGTAATTTGCAGCTTAGACTTTGGTAATCTTTTTAAGGCTAATGTGTTCTGCACAAGAAATAATATTTAGTTGTCTGGAATGTTTTGAGCTGCTTAAAATGCCTAATTGTCATTTTGATGAATGTAAAATAGGCATAAGGCAGATAAATGTGGTCCACAGTGAATTGGCATTACAAATGGTAATACTTCCTAGCACTGCTGCTGTAGGAAATATGGATTTTAATTAATATTTTACTTTAAAAGACATTGTTTTGCACAAGAAAAGGTCTCCTTATCTGCATGAACTTCAGACTGCTGAGCTAAGCTGTGTAGCTGGAGTTTTCCTTGAAGGACAAAGGTGATCCTCCATTAAAACCTTTTTGGGGATGGTCTGTGGTCAGTTGGTTCTAGGACACAGTTTCTATACTAAAAGGTGTTCCTATCACAAAAGACAGCATCCTGGAATCTCTTCAGCTCCTGTAGTTTATGTCTTCATTATCTTTAAAACTAGAGTTTGTTTGTGGCTAGTTATGATACAAGTCAAATGTGACACAACTCCAAAATTATTGTGTATTAATGGCACACTGTGCGCTATTAGTGCAATATCCAGGCTCAAATAAACAACAAGGAAACTTACATCACCAAAAAAGACAAATATATAGCAAAAAAAAACCCAACAAGAGCCCACAACACCCTCTTGAACTCACATATTTTGGAAACCAGTCCAATTTTCCCTCAACCCCAATGTCAGTAAGAGTTTTAGACATTACACTAAATACATTTTTTTCATTTATAACAGCCTCTCTTTACAGTCCCACAATAATACAGCTTCTACATTGTACTTGTATCTTTGTCTATCTCCCCTCCCAGCTTTAATTTATTTCCATCCTTGTTACAAATATCTGAAAGCCAGCAGCAGTGTTTGGGAGTTGGCCTGACTAGGCTGCTTTTTATTATCTAGCAAATCTGATAAAAGATGTGAGGAGGTGTTTAATTCCCAAAACTATCCAGTCACTTAATCTGTTGTTGAAAGAAAAGTGACAAATTTTTGGTTCTCGAGGGAAAGGTAGATTAGGAAGTAAGGATATCTGTCGCTGTTGAGTGCTAGCTGAGTGCAGGAACCAGACTGGATCGGGTGAGGTGGAATTCTGATTTTATTATTTAATTCTAAAACTCATATAGACTTTTAAAAGTTTCTCCGGATTGGGTCAATTCAAAACCTCCCCCTAGGCCCATAGGCCAGGCTGAACTGCCCATCTTTCCAGAGACAGTTTCAATAACATCCAAACCTTATCTTTATTTATAGAACACAGGGAGAAGCAGAGAAAAATTCCCATGGGAAAGAATCTGTGCTACCACAGATATCCATGAAGAGCACACCATTCTCTTTCTGCACTATTAGAGTCCATGTTTATCAGGAATTTATCTGTATATTTTCCCAAAGACTATTGCAAGCAAAGTTTATGGATTTCTGGAAAACACAGGCTACACTGCAGACTGTGAAAGAAACTGCTGTACTTCTTTTTGCTAAAGACATCTGATGTTCAGAAGGTAAAGGATAATAAATGAGAATTCCAGACATTTTCTGCACCTGCTGCCTCTGGCCTCAGTCCCAGGATAACAACAACTGAAATCATCCCGAACAGCACGAGCCTGACAGCAACGGGGACTGGACCCACTTGTCACTCACACATCATCTCCCTCCTTAATTAGAGATTTTAAAGGATATTCCTGCAGACTGGGATTCCTACCCAGCGTGGCACAGGGCCACAGGACCAGGCTTGACAGAGCTCCACTGGCTTCAGCATTTGGCTGGGAAAATCCCACAGGGTGGAAGTTGGGAGGCAGCTCCAGCTCCGCTGGGCTACGCTCGAGGCACAGCTACAACCACACAGCCTCTCCTGCGGGAGAAGGAGCTCTGGGAGCGCTCCTGTGTGTGTTTGTCCCCCAGATCAGCATCTCACAAGCCCTCTCACTGCAGATCAAAGATGATAGGATAGACAAATAGTCTATTTAGATATTTCCAGGTGTGTCTCTCTATATATTACCACCACTTTCTTGGAAAAATGTAGCTCAGATAAATGTAAGCCAGTCTCCTTATGGAAGAACACACTCTGAAATATATTTCTGGTGCTGATTATTAGCTAAGAATAATTTGGTTTAAAAAAATTCTCAGCAAGAACATATCCAATCTTTATCATGATATGAAAAAACATTATGATTTCCAGCTTGGTATTATTTTTATGAGATCCATTCTTTCTTAATAGAAACTTGAATAAAAACCGGTCTGGCCAAACCTCTCTATTTTATTTCTTTTATTGTAACCATTAAATCAGCTTTCATTTCATTACTCTAATTGTGCCTGGGAGCAGCAACTGCCACCTTAAGGCACATAACCTAATTTAAAATGCTCACAGCTCATTCCACCTTAAAATATATTGCAGTACTTAGGTTCAGCACAGCAGGTCAAGCTATACAACAGCACTCTTGTGATCAGAGGACTTTTTGGCAGTTAAATGAGGAGAAAGACTGAGGCAATGTAAAAAAAAGTAACATTTCTCTTGCTTAAAAGATACACAGTAGTTGACATAACCATTTTTTATTTGTACCTTAAGTGTCTCCAGAGGATTCTTATTTAGGTAGAGATTTCTCACAGAAGGAGCATTTCTTGGCACAGCACACAAACATCTAATTCACTTGGATGATTTTTACTGTGAGGATTATACATGTAAAGAGCCACCTTGCAGGGCTGTGAGGGGGAAATCCATAATGATGATGTATTTGTCTGTTTGTGCTACTTGTGTAGGCCCTTCTCGCATTGTTTCTGACTGTTCTCAATCTTTATCTATTCCAGGTCTCCCTGTAAACTGCATATTCCCTCTATTTTATTGATCTGGAAGTGAGTCACACAATAATTAAACAACTACCTAACATTACACAGGGGTGCAAAGACAGAGCTGGCATTTAAATTTAGGTCTCCTGCTTCCCAGGTGAGTGCTCCATATAAAAGGTGCTGTTGTACCTACTCCCCTTTTCCTCTCTCAGTGCACAGTGAGCAGATTCACATTCCCTACAGCATCATTTCTAAAAGACTTTCCTCTGGCTGAGGGATTCCAGCTCCTGTAAACAAGGCCATAAGTTAAAGACTCTGCTTGAGGAGCTGTGGGGCAGATCTTCATTAGCAAGAACTGCAATTAGAAATCTGAGTTGTTGTAAGGTGCAATAAAGGGGCAAAACAATATTCCCAGTCTTGAACATCTACAAAAAGCCCAGGAGCACATCCCAGCCCCTGAAGTCCCTGCCTGCAAAGCTCTGTAACTCAGGGCCTGGTCCCTACTGGGCCAAAAGAAGCTGAAAAGGAGACAAATCCATGAGGGGAGTCAGGATTTGTGTGGTGTGCAAGGTCCAAGGGAATTCAGTACAAACAACTAATAAATATCTGTAACATGACTGTTTGCTTTGGAGGGAGAAGGGATATTTCCCTTTGTCTTGCAGTGAACCAGGCTGATGGGAAATAACTCCCCACTCTCCTCGGAAGGCAGCAGCTACAGAGCTGCTCATTTCAGGAGCTAAACAGGCTCTGACTGCACCTCGAAGCCAAAGGCACTGAGAAAGGACCAAGCAGTCCCAGGACTGGACATAAACAAGGAATGGATCCATTCCACTCATGAAGCTGTTTTGGATATGAGAAAGCAAGAGATGAATCAGTGGGTCTTGACCAAAAACCCATAATAATCCTACTTTGACACTTTCTATGGGGTAACATCTGTATAAACACTTCCATAAACATATTTACATATTTCTAGATGCACACATGCCCCACCCATCTATAAAACAGATTCTCAGGACAAGAGCTCATTTGTTCAAATATGTGTTCAAAAAAAAAGGCAAAATACAAATTTCAAAACTTCCTCAAACCTTCTTTTTGCAGATATTTTTAAATAAGTTTTTCCCCTTCAAACAAATCAGCATATTTTAAAAATTCTTCAGTTGAAGTGTCATTGATGAAATACTCCAGGCAGGGGAACTTCACTATGTGATAAGAATGACTTAGTTGTGAGCTGAGGCATCCCGAAATGACAGTTTTCAGGAAACCCTGATTCTGTTTTCATAATGTAAATGAGATGATTGAGTGGCATATGGTTACCCTGTTGTTATGACATAGCCGTGTGTATTTTCTCTGCATCAACAAAATTAGAACTTGAAAAAAAGCACTCATTTAAATTGGAGCACGAACAAAGGCCTAATTTAAAGACATCAGACATACAATGTGCAGGGGTATAGATATACATATGCATAAGCTTGATCCACATTACAGCTGACACCAACCTGCTTCACAGGTAAGGACACCACAGGTCACAGGAGAGCCACAGTTATTCCAGCAGCCAAACTGCTGCTCCAGGATCAGGTCATGGACTTCACCTTCTCCTCAGTGCAGAAAGGTGAAGCCCTCCACAATATGGCATCATTTTATTTGGATTCCTGGTTATTAGGAGAGCCTGATTCTCAGCTGTTGTCTTTTAGTCTTTGAATTGTTTCTCACAATAGTGTCAAGTTTAGTGAAAATACTTTCAGTGCTTTCCCTCAAATATTTTTGATCCCACTTGCACATCCTTTGATGAATAGTTAATTACTTTCACAAAGTACAACAGCCCAGGTAACGAGGACATGAACCTGTTGCCTCTAGGTGCTTCAGGGCAGAGGTTCAAAAACCTGCTACAATTTTACCATGTCCACACAAGTCCTGTAATTTTGCTGTCCAGATGAGGGACATGAGCATCTCCTGCCTCCTTTTCCGTCTGTGTGCTCAATAAATACAATTTTAACAGAGAATTGCAGTACTAAAACCAGTGGATCATTAATTTTTGAGTATCTTCCCTAGATACTTTATCTGAGCGGCTCTGGAGCAGAACACAAACATCTAATCCACGAGGATTAATTTTTACCACAGAGATTGCACATGGTAAAATGTGTCATGTAAAATCTTTGTGATGCCCTGGTGGGATCAGGGCATGGGAGAGAATGCTTGTTTTGAGAGTGGTTGGAATATAAGTGAAAAATAACATTACCTGAAGAGGCAGATGAGCATGAAGGCTTTTAGGTCACGTTCAGGCAGAGCTGGCAATCACTCAGGGACTGGCTGATGGCTCCTGTGATGCAGTAACTTCTTTGTGCATATTGGCAGCTTCCTTCTAAACTCAACTTTGTAACCCAAGTCTCCAGCATGTTTAGAATTGCAGATGTGTGTTCTGAGAATTTGCAGTGTTTGCCAGAAAGACACTATATGATATTAGCACAGTTGGTTCTGAATTTTAAACCCAAATCTGATGTTCTATGACTCACAGCCTCAGGAAAGAATTAGATGAATCTCTCATAAGGGGAGAGACACTGCCTGAATATCTTTATAGAGAAGATATGCTGAATAATAACCATTATCTCCATATGACAAGCAACCATTCTATTTAGGATATGGTGTGCTGCTGTACAAGCAGAGAATGCCACACAGATAGTCATATCTGAATTATCTTTAATATACCTAGAGTGCCAGAAATCAATGGAACTGCAGCAGCACAGACCTCACTCATTGCTTTTTCTTTCAGTTCATGTCCAGGATGTCTCACTAACACCCCTGGACAGCCCACTCTGAAATCCTGGCTGTCCCAGCACTTCCAGAGTTGCCAAATAAAAGCTGTCCCAGGTATCCTGCTTGTGCTGTAATCACACCTCTCGCCACAACACTGCATCATCTCCAATTTGGAACCATACAATAAACCAGCACTTGAAATACAGAAAGTATTTACCAGAGCCTCAAGGTAGCTGGCCTTTAATTTAGAAAACCAGCACTTAATTTCCATGTACATCTTTCTTGTAACAAAGTCCCTCATGGCACTTAAAACCATTGGTACAATGTGAATCTGGCCCCAAGTAATCTGAGAGGAATTTCTGTAAATGAATATATTTAATACATATGGTTCTGAAAAGTCTGGGTCATCTCATTCACTCTGGTTGTTATTAAACCTGGAGTGACCTTATTTTCAGATTCCATCAAGTGTTAGAATTTCTAGGATTTGCACTGGGTATTCCTCTCTCTTCCAGGACTCAGGAGCACAATAGTTGGCTTCAGGAAGTTTAGGAAAACTGTGTCCAAAGAATTATAACAGAGAAGTGAACAACAGCTTGTGGCATTGCAGGACTTGTGGTCCCATGTAAGTCAATCTGCTCCAAGCAACCCCATTATAATTCATTCTGAAAGGCACCATAAATGCTTGTATAAACTGATTATAAATCACAAATCCTTTAATGACTTACAAGAGGACACTGCTTTGCATGGGGAGGAGGTGCACTTCCATTTGGCTGGCTTTACTGCCTAACGAGGCTCACATCTGGAACAGCAGGATTTATGGCACCTTCAGGCCATAATTCTGTGAAAGTGACATGGAAACAGCTCTTTTCGTTGTGCATCTCTAGGAGATGCCCACACCAAACACCTCCAGAGTAGCTGGGTTGCTCCTCTGACTTATGAAGTACTTTTCACTTATTTTTTGCAGGGGAAACCTCATGACATTGTCCTCAAATGTCCTGAAGTTCAGCAGTAGGATGTAATGGCAGAAATCAATACTCAAAGAACACATAATTTGCTGAATTTAACACAATAACACCCAAAATTCCTTACAGAAATGGAATACTCACAGTGACCTGGTGCAGTAGAAATACACAGTGTGAGGTTCCTTGTTCTGGAAAATTTTTGTGTTCCATAGCCAAAAAGGCCAGAGAGTGGAAGAGAAAAATGGGTTCACTTGTGTTTGGTGGATTTTAGAGTTGGTGTGGTGTTTCAGCATTGCTTACCTCTTACTTCCTCCCTCCTTTACACTTCTTTATCCCATTTTCTCACAGGTGAATTTCTGGCTTAATCCAGGTGATCAGGAGAAGGACAATACTGGAACAGTCACTCACTTGCCCTCCAATTTCTGATCACAATTATTGTGAGAAGAGAGGGAGCTTCAACAGAAATGGGTGTGTTTTAACAAATATCCAGCATTTCTGGCTCTGTACTTTTACATCCCTGGTACCATTTCTAGACTACACCCAGGGGGAGTTTGTGTGCTAATGCTTGCAGATTTGGCTTGTGAAAAGTGCCTCCATAAATAGAATTATCCTTTAAACATCAGTCCCCTCTCCTTCCCTGCTGAGCAGCATCTTTCATTTTTCACAAGGTGCAAAAAGAACCTATTGATGATAATGTCCTTTTGCTCCTCTAGAAAAGGAAACTCTTAAGCCCCTCCAGCAAAACATGTCCCTGTTTAACGAGTAACTGAATAAATGCAAATTCCATGGAGCTTTGCTTAATGGGCCAAGCAAGTACTTCAGTTCAAAGTTGAAGAAATCAGAAATTCTCCTTTCCCTGTGAAGTTCAGCTCTGCACAGAAGGAAGGAAATAAAATCAGATGGAAAAGATACATACAGGTTTTAAAAAGAAACAAAAACCCAAACCTCTCAAAATTTCAGATGTAACAGACTAAATATTCTCAGATATGCAGATAGATAAAGTCATTTTTAATTAAGTGGCAAGAAAGACATGACTTTTCATCAAAAATTAGGCTGGTGTGGAAACACTGAGTACAACAGCGCTGATAAGTCAGGCTTTGCCAGTCCCAGCCAAACTACAGCAAAGCCTTCATGACTCAAATATTAAACTTTCAGAAGAGCTTTTGTTTCCTCCCATGCTGCTCACCTAAACAGAATGATTGGTAAACATCTGCAAAGGCACTGCTCGTTCCCTTTACAGCCCTCCTTAATCTCAGGTGCCGTAATGGACCCACAAAAACAGAGACAGCTTGAATTGGACAGCTCAGGATCGACACTGCTGCATTACATCTTAAGAAATATTGTCTCCTGGGCTATTCAAGCTCCTTCATAAGCATCTGTGGTCTTTTTCTTCTCCTGAGAATGCAAGATTTAGGGGGAAAAGACTGGATTTTTTTTTAAAATACAATTCTTTAGTACAAAGCGCCTGAAACAGAGAAACAGCAGCAGCACCAACCCCAAAAGCTCTCATTTCTTACTGCACTGGCAGATCTGAGAAGTTGTGATGAGTTTCTCTCCTGCATACAGAGGACAACCCCAAAAGCACAAACAGAACCCATGGTCTGCAATCCTTGTTTGGCATCTCAGGTATTATTTTGAGGATCAAGGCAAAAGTCTCAGGGCCCAGAGAATATAGAATGTGTAATAGAGAGCTCTCTAGAGAAGTGTGGCTTCTGGAGCAAGGGGAAAACATGAACTTAAACATTTCTACGGGACAAAACTAATGGTGATGAAGTGGTAACAAGACTTAGTTGGATAGAACTAATTACTCAAGGTAGGGGATGAGAGCAAGGATTTGCTTTGGCAATAACTGAACTTACTGAAAGCAAGAACAACTAAATATGGGCTTGATTAGGGGAAAGATTTTCAAAATTCAATGTATAGAAGCAATTACAGAGAAAATTAGATTGGGAAAAATGGCACTAAGTCACTTGGAGACATGCTATATGAAAAAGCAGATTTTCCTTATCCATGACATACACAGTGGACTAAAGCTCCTGTTTTCTGATCAATCTTGCCTTATCACAAAGATATTTATTTTCTAGCCATGAATGACTGGATTCAATTAAAATACAAGCTCGCCTGTCAATTAAATTGAAACAGAAACTCTCTCGACAGTCAGAAGTAAACGTTAAAAATCACCACGTATTACCAGAGGCTGCCATACTCAAAACTCTTCATATGCAGGAACAGAATGTATTCTGCTGCTGGATTACTGGAAAATGTGAGTTTCTATTACCTTGGGGGGTAAAGTTAAAGAAAGAAAAAAGTTATAGTCCTTTCAAAAGTCTAAAGATTTAATTTTAATTTAATTCCAACAACGAATATTGTTGCTATGTGGATATGCAAGGGTATGATGAGTTACTGGGTGACTTAAAAGAGTCACTTTTCATCTACACTTAGAAGCTGTCAAATCTTTATTAAGTTTAGTTACTTAACCTGCCATTTCATCCAGTGAAGCTTTGCTGACACCTCAGCTTAGTTTAGCTTGCTTAAGTGGAACTTTGCTACATTTAAATACACGTGCTCTTGGTTTCAGGCCCTTAACTTATCTCAAATCACTGAAAATAAAGTGAGATACTGTTGATACCAGTACTCTGAGTACAATATTTCCTTATGAATTTGGTCTTGAAGCTGTACTAAAACAACTTTTGAATCTCCCCTAGAGGAAACAGATATTAAAATTTCATCTCTCAAAGCTCCTATGATCCACAGAAATTACACTGCCAATAGTGGAGATTCCCAAGGGGAGGCTCTGTGAGACAAAGGTCGCATCAGCCAAGAAGCAGCCCTGCAGTCACCTGCTGTGTCCCTCAGCTGTGGAGGGCCCACGGCTGGGCTGTGCTGGTGCTTTTTTGGCAGGAGCTCTTTATCCTGCTCCTGCAGAAGGAATGCTCTTGGCTCAGTCTGTCTGTGATGCTCAGGGAATTCTCTTTAACATGAGCAGGGATTACCAGGGACGTGCCAAGGGAAGGTGGCCTCTCATGGGAGGCTTTACCCCTCAAACAGCACGAGGTTATTGGAACTTCACTAGGATTTCTCAACTGTCAGCAAGCAGAGCTACAATTCCCTGGTTAATAGTTAGTGCTAACAGATACACAGTGGGCCTGAAAAGCAGAGTGATTTTAAACAGCTCTGAGAGTGTTATCAGCAGGTTTTGGGTTTGTGGCTCGTGCCTTTTTTAAAAGCAGACCACTAAAAAGGTCACATCACACTCCCCTGTTTTTCATTAGTTTTGCATTTAGCAGGATTGTTCTTTATTCCTTCCATCCTTCTATTGATCTGGGGGGAGAGGAGGCACAGAGGGAAAATGACAAATAGGCTGCATTTGTCCCTTCCCTTCTGTCATTTGTTTCACGGGTAAGTGAGTAGAAATGAAGACAGCATGTTCCACGCCGAGTGCTGAGAGCACAGAATATGGCCTCCAGCTAGAGCACAAATAATTTCCATGCATGAAGAATCCTTTCAATAACGAGGGCCCTGCTAATGCAGGATCAAATCCCAGTCATTAGCTCTTGGCACTGTTCTTAAAATGATATAGAATTCCAAGCAGCATCCAGCCATGCCCCTGTGCCACACACACTAGCCAGGATTTCAGCTGGCAATTTACTCTTCTCATCAATGTGCTGGTATAATTAGGAAAAAAAAAAAAAGCCATCTCACAGGATAAACTCCTCCAAAAGCAATAACCTGCTTAAGGAAATGATGAATCATTCTAAAATAAGGGGCTGTGGTGTGAATCCATTGATGGATGAATTGATTCTGGGACTGTTTCAAGACCTGTGGCCCTGTGTGATGGGTGATTTTCTATGGCAGGTAAACTATTGAAACAAAGCCATATATTCCAGTTCTGATTTTCAGTCACCAGTGCCTTTTGAAACCATGGCACTCACAGAAGGAGTCACACTAACTGCAACAAAAAAGCTTTCAAACTGAGTTCAAGCTCTTTGACCATGATCCAGGAGCTTCACAGAGTCATTTAGAAGCACTTCTTGTTGCCTCAAGCCATCTTTTTCTTTTAATTCTTTTGTATTATTGTTTTTACATAGTAGTTATATTCCTATTCTAATTTATAATACTATTATTCAGCATTTGATAGGCCCAAAAATTTTATGAATATCCTGCAATGTGTAAATTATATATTCCCTTAAAATCCCCAAATGATTACTTTGCCTAAGTTAAGTGAACATAGTATTTTATTTTTCACAGCACTTTCTTGCAAGATTTTTTTTTATTTGCACTTGCTTTCAGTAACTGTGCATCCATAAAGATATTTTACATTTTATTCTTAATGGATTTTTTTCATGAAAAGAAAACCAGCAATTAGTAAAGAGTTCTGCTTAGATGGATGCTTCAGTATTCCCTCTGTTACTGTTCTTTAGGGAACAGTGCATGGCAAAACAGATACTACTATTTTATACGTGAGGTTCACAGAAAATTAAACTTCAGCCTGTGTTTCACATTCTCTCAGTCCAGATAAGGGATGTCCCCTGCCCCCTGTATATATTTTTGGCAGTTAATCCACTCGAATAATTACAACTTTCATAAATTCTCACCGTGCTATTGGGTTTGCTGGTTTGATACAGCGCTGAGATCATGGGTCTGTTCAGAGTTTGCCAAGTTGAAATGGACTCCATTTGTTACCCAATTAGGCTGTAGGAAAATGCTGGTTAAAGAACTCCCTGTAAGTGCCAGCAGGGCAGTGAGCACACGGCCAGGCTGCCCACCCTGTCTGGAGGGAGCCCCCTGAGTGCAGCTCAGGGGCCTTTGCTGATGTCTGCCCAAATCAAAGGCAACCTAACAATGAAATTGGCCTTCTAGACTGTGACAAAAAACCTGCTGACCAAGGAATTCCAAAAATCCTTGAGGCGTAGCTATCTCCAGAAGCATCATTAACACGAAAAAACAGATACTAGAAGGAGGCTCTACTAGTGATGCACTCTGGTTTAAATTCAACACAGAACACACTGCTGCTTGGATCTAGAAATCATCATCAGATGCTCAGATCTGACTATCCCAGACTCAGACAGATGACACCCACCCAGGCCAAAATTCAACACCAAAGATAAAAGATTGGTGTGATGGCCCACAGATATCTTTCCCTGTTGTTCTCTGAATTCCCTATAAACACAGAGCTGAAGCAGCCTGTATCAAACTGAGCCAAAAACGAGGATCAAGAGGGATAACATCTTAAAGTTGATAAAATACACACTTCTTTTGAAAACAAGTTTTTATGATGCTGCCATATGAGCTCCTCTGGAAGAGGATATGTTCATTTCCAAACCTATTATGCTGACTTTCTATACAACCTTGATTAAAAACAGAAGATTGATTTTGGAAGCAAATTCCACATAATTTTTATATTTGAAAAGAGAATGCAATTATTTTTTAAATACCTTGACTTTTCCCTCATCAAAAAACAAAAACAAAAACAAAAACCAAACAACTCACCTTAAATGCAACACCTTAAAAGCTGAATGACGACTCACCTCACTGCTGGAGTTATAAACCAACTGGACATCATTGGTGACAACAACTGAAAACATCTGTGCTCCTTCTTCTGGGATTTACTACAAAAACTGATCAGTACAAGAGGACTCGAAGCAGCAGAAGGGAAATGTGGTGCCTCTATACAGCTGATTGCACACTTGTGTCTAATGACAAAGCTTATAGAGCACTATAACCACTTCTCTATTTAGGAACGTTGGATCCTGTTCTGGAAAGCACCTTAGCAATCACTATATGCAGCTCTCCTCTGCTGCAAGCCACTATATTTTACATGTTCCCTCTTATAAACTAGAATTAATTTGCTGTAATGTAATATGAAGATCAAAATTAGAACAATATTTTCATCTTCTCTTCAGTCAGTTTGTTTCATCTAAAAGAAAAATCACAGCTTGAGCTGTGTAATCTCAGCCAAAGATAAATCTTGGTTTATTATGTATCAAGACTTCCTGGGAAGCCATTTGGCTGAATTAAGCTCATCCTTCCTTTTTTGTGACAACTCATGTCATGACATTAAAGGTCATGTTCCTTCCTTTCTGTCACTTTAAATTATGCCATCAACATCAAGAAGTGATTCAACAGAGAATGTAATAAATGCTGCAGAATTATTAAAATCATGCTAGGTGGCTGCTTTTCATACATTCCTGCAGCTCCTTTTATGATTTCAGCCAACACTTCGCATTCTTAACAGGAAAAACAGGTGCCTTGAATATAATAGGAAACAAGATGAGGATGAAAGTCTGGGGAGGAGGAGTAACTCAAATTCCAGTCACGCCATGCCCATAATCACAGCAATAGCACCACACACGCATTCATTAAGGAAACGTTCTGGTACCCTCTCTGCAATCACGTTTAAAATTATTTAGCTCAACACTCTATCCCCAAAAGCATACATCTGGACTAAAACAAGAAATAAATATTTTAAAGGGATAAATGTTTATTGAAAACATTTGCATCTGGCTCAATCAAGCGCTTAGTTGTTGCTTTTTGGTATCACTATTTTACTTCCATGGCGTCCTTTGGCTTTTAAATGAGAAATTTAGGTTTCATTTTTCAAACAAAGCACCTTTCTGTTTCCCCCACCTTCTGGCAGACAGTCCCAATCTCCTTGCTAGAAGATGACTTGGAGCTCCCCACCAGAAACACAAATTGAAAGAATAATCCAACTGTAAACACAACTTTTATGTTAATGGTTGTGAAAAACCAACCTGGAGAATTATCTGCCATAGAGAAGCAGAATGTGTGTGCTCCCCTTGACAGAAGCAGCAAGAACTCTGAGAGAAGGAAATAAAACAATATTTTTTTATGTGGCTGCAGATTGAGATATGGCTCTTTTCCACAAGTTTAATTAGTATGGAGGCAGAGATTCCCATTTTGTAATTTCTCTTCCTTAATTGATTCATAGTTCTATTTTTGAGTTCAAATTCTGCATCCAACTACACACATTACACGTCCCAGGAAGCAGAAAGAAAGTAATTTGGAGAACAGCTGAGCAGCTCACTACGACATGGATAGAGGTGACTGAAGGATTTGGTGTTTAAATAACATGAAACACACAAAACAAGGGTGTGGGGAGCAGGAATATCAAGGGAGAAGAACCATTCAGTAGTGTTGGAGCTGGAAAGGCCAGGGAAAAAAAAGAAGGACCATAGAGCACAGCAGTGAAAAGAGGGATGAGAGGAGGGAAAGGGGAAAGAGATGGCTGAGGCAGCAGGACAGTGAATAAAAGCTGCCCCAGTGATCTGCAAAATAAAACTTCACACGGACAACACCCAGAGTCCACCTCGGCCAAGGGACACTCTGCTCATGCTTTTCAAGTGAGAACAGCCTGCTCTTTCTACCCAGCAATTACAGCCAACATCACTTTAGAAATTTAGATGTAAGCAAAGCACAAGGACCTTCTCTGTCTCCCAGCCAAGCCTCACCTCCACACAAACCAAGAGAGATCCTACAAACTCTTATGTGTAAGTCAATTCAGGCAAATCTTAATAAAGTCAGTATTTCAATTATAAAGCCAGCAACTACTCCCATGTAAAGTTTTACTGTACTAAACCCACTAAAAAATGGAAATTATGTAGAACCATCAAGCTGCATTATAGGCTTTAGGTCTCAAAATATTTGGATTTCATTACCTCAGCAATGAGGCTTCCAGTGCATGCTAATCATTCATTAATGCACCTCTCCTTAGAGAGGGGACCAAGTCAAACGTGTTCCTTCTAATTTGATTTTAAAGGAACATATATAATATATGTGAACTACATATAGTTTTGGACCTCAAGAAATAATCAGCAGTAGCTCACTGGGCCGTGATATTCTGCAGGGAATCTTACACAATGAAGAGAAAAAAACTCTGAATAATTTACACCAAAATCTGCTTGATTTACAACCTTCTGTTCTATCTCTGTGGGAGACAGCTATGGCAATGAATCCTCACAGTAAATCCACATTTAACAAAAGAAGTTACTAAGCTCCAAAGACTGGCCAGTCCAACTTAAATAACCCTGGCAAGGAGATAACTAAATCCCAGAGACTCCAAGAAAACACAGAGAGCTGTTACATTATCTGATTTAACTACAGCCAGGCTGAACCTGAGTCACCGCAAGGCTGTAATGGACCTGACCCCGTTGTGTCAGGCAAATACAGCACAAAGACTCCCAGGCCAAGGATCTTGCAATCAAAGTGAAAAAAGGATTAAAAAAACCACTAAAATCCAAGGGAAAAGGAAACAAAAGCACAGCATTAGTGAGGGCTGAAGCAAGCCCTGCTAGTGCAGAGTTTCTTACAGCAGGGAGTTTGAAGGAGCACAGAGGAGACGAGCACATCCTCCTAGAGGTTTCCAAGGAGCCTTTGGCAAGCACAGTCAGGCTGCCCCAACCCCTCACACTGAGCTGGGCAATGCTGGTGTCACCCACCAGCGTTCAAAACACCAGATTTGAAAATTTCCACCAGTTCTGGAGGCAAACTAAGCACTTAGACTCTTACACAGGGAAAAATGCCCCTGATCAAACAAAATATTTACCAGAGTAGAGCAGGAGTGAAGGCTGAGCAACACCTTCGGGTCATGTAGCCCAACTTTTAGAAAAAATTCCTTCTTAAGAAAACTGAGGACATTTAATGCATTTTTGGAACTGTTGGAGAAAAAAAAAAACAAACAAGCACCATTTAGGTTCTTAAAATCCTACTGCTTAACAGGAGATGAATTATTGAATATTCATTATCTTCCTGAATTGGAATGAGTGTTGGAAAATGAAAAATCAGGAGATGGCAGAAACAGGGAAAACAGCCAGGCTTCCTCTGTGTGAAACATATGTGGTAGTTTTGTTGAAAAATAAGGAGAGAGAAGATCTTCAAATGGCAGCCCAGAGGTGACTGTTTGCACGTACAGACCTCACACCGAGCTCCTCGCCTTTCCTGCAGCCTGTTCTGTGAGACCAACTCAGGCATTAATTACATAAATGACCCCACTGCTTACAGCAGGGTGCAGAGATCACCCCACACTTGGGAAGGCAGGAATTTGGCCTTGGAGAAGCTTCTGATTGAAGTGGGCTGTTGACAGTGGTTACCAATGGATGCACAGAGCAGTTATTCACACTGCTGGGTGAGTGTTAGGTGGAGATCCCTGCTGATTCTGGGGAGGAACAACGCAGACAATAGCCATGAACACGGGAGAAGTGTTTGTGCTCCCTGAAGAGGCAGCTTTGGGAGGGGTTCTGCAGCCTGAGAGAGTGGAAAGGTCCCTTTCCAAGGCTCCAATCAGCAGTGCTGGGGGTGTTTAACCCTAATCAACAAACCGAATTCTTAAGGATCAGCTGTCAAGGATCAGCTTTGGAAAGGATGTTTATTAAAGCTCTTCTCAAACACAGGTGTAACAGATAAAAACAAAGTAATTGTTGAAGGGAAGGAGTGCAGGATGTGGTGCTGAAGAGGATGCTGAGAAACACAACTGGGAATGATTCTGCTCAGGTGGAACATTTGGCTAGTGCAAGGTTTCAATGGCCAAGTTTAATAAACTGTTTTTCTCAAGGTACAGAACTTCATCAGAATTTTAGGCACATAGATCTAGCAGCATTCAGATGTGGCTTTCCCACTAAAAAAACCCCAAACTACTCTGAGTTATTCCCTAATTTTGTATTGCTGTTACAATTTAAGATATTTATGAGGAAGAGAATATTAGCATTCTGTATTTCTTATGAAATTAATTGTTTTAGGCATTATCGTTATTCTGATTGGAAGACTGAGCTCTGGAATAGCCTCTCTCCCTTCCTTGGGCATTCTGATTATCTGCAGGAAAAAAGGACATGGATGTTTTAAAGGAGATATGTTTAGGTTGCACTAAAATACCATGACAACCTTCAGAATTATTCATTTTCAAAGCTATTCCAGAATAATCTGTAAAGTAACATCAAATATTTCATACCATTATGGCAGAAAATGAAAAGTGTTCCATTTCATGCTTAATTTATTTTGTAATTATAAATCTGTTGGTAAACAGTACCATAATAGGCTTTGCTTTGTGCCTGCTTTATGCTTCTGAACTCTTAGAGTTTTAATATGTTTTCAATACAAAAAACATGGTAATAACTGCTCCTGGAAATGACTGGCTGGATGAGTTCATCCCTAAGTAAATTTTAGCATTAATCACATACACTTGCTGGTAAGGGACATTAAAAAAAAACAGACAGAAAACAGTCTGGCAATTTTTAAACATCAGAATAATAACAGAGGAAATAATTTCTAACTAGAATAGTTTAATATTAATTCTACCAGAACAATAATCTTTTCAGAAAAACAGGAAGGCGATTTTTAATTAAAACCACTTTTTTGTATAAAATGTTAAACCAGCGCCTAGGTGACATCTCACAAAGCCACAGTCTCATCTTTTACTTACTCCCTCTGCTGTACTCCTGAAAATGAGAGTTTTGGTTTTCTCCTGACATATGAGTGAGTGCTTCAGCTTCCTGTTGCTCTTTTTAAAGTTTCACAATCACTTAAGATAGTGGGGGTCGGTATTTAAACATTTATACTACCAAAATTACAGCGTGTTAATTGATTAACAGACAGCCTGTACTGCATTTGGGGAGGAACACCTTTCATTTTGCTCCTTTGTGGCAGCACATTCTCCTCCCTAAAGCAGGAACAAGCACTGTCTGTACAACTACACACAAGTCAATCATCAAAAGAGCCTTCCTATCTATATGTGCAAAATCCATGTGTAATTAGGAATCTATTTTGAACAATAGCCTCTCTTCTGTGAGTCTTTGCTCGTGTCTGCACCCAGCCTTTATTGCTGAAGGGATCATCACGCTCTCTACTATTTGTAGCACACCCTGAGTAATTTCACATTTGCCAAGCTGTTGACAACTTCACCCCCAGCTCCCACAAGAGCTATGGATTTGCAGAACACACAGATATTGGAACTTCTACACCAGCAGAAACAAGCACAAATATTTGCAAGGGTTCAGGAAGCCTCCCTGTTCGGTGACAAGCATTAGGAAATCCTGGCTTTGCATATAAGATAAGTTCAGTTTACGTGGCCTTACACATAAATTCACCCAGGCTGGTATTTCAGCTTAGGTCAAGAGGAAAGTTCAGGCAGTCAGCTCCTTTCTGTCATTAAATAATTTATCAGCACAACTGCACACCGCAGTCCCAGGCTCTTCCATCGCTGCACCCAGAGTGAAAAAGGAAATTCTGCCAGGCTGTGTCTGAGGAGAGCTGCTCCCCTTCCTGAGAGAGGGACTGTGCTGGGAATACACATCTCAGGCCAGCACAGGCAGGTGTTTATGAAGTAGAGTGAGCGCTGTGGCAGCTCCTCACTGAAATCTGTCAGGGCTGCATGATCCTGAGGATGTGCTCTTAGGAAGGGAGGTGGCAGCTTAGTGGTCACTCCAATAAATCAAACTTTGGCTGCACAGAGAGACTCGAACTGCAGGAGGGAATTCCCTCACAGCCTCCCTCTCCCAGCAAACCTGCTCCTAAGAAACAGTCAGGAAGGGACTGCATAACTTCATAGTGAAATATATATTTAAAATAGTGTGTAATAACAAAAAAAACTACATAGGTGTGTAGATCTAGAAACTGAAGTCAAAATTCAAGCAAGAAGTCAAGGTTCTTTCTACATAAACACACAGCCCATGAAGTTAAAAAAAAATAGTCTTACAAATATTGTCCCTAATTTGTAACAGAATATTTTATAGAAAATA
The DNA here is from genome assembly GCA_013397815.1 of Aleadryas rufinucha. NCBI lineage: Eukaryota > Metazoa > Chordata > Aves > Passeriformes > Aleadryas > Aleadryas rufinucha. Next base: position 67,179 of record VZTH01012332.1, read on the forward strand.
ATTTAACAAGTACTCTTTCCAGGCTTACTTCTGTCTGTATTTACTGGAGGAGTAAATACCTCTACTTTATATTGATACCTTTCTATATGCAAACATCTGGCTTTATTTTTCGAATTCCAGTTTATATCCCCTACCTTTTGTCAAGATTTAAAACTGATTAAGATAATGCTTTCATTCCCATTTTGTTTCTTAGAAATGTTTTAATACCTTTTGATATCAGGACTATGGCCAAGCTGACAACTTGTATTTTGTTGTATTTTAAACTAACTTCTGTTATCCAGACTAAGGTAAGAAACAGCTACTTATAAGATTAAAAACCCAAGTTAGACTTGTGCAGTTTAGTAAAATGCTGATGTTTCAGAGCTTGATTATTAGTTTAAGATCCAATTAAATTATTTTCATTTATAAAATTTACCAATATATTTATTATATTAATCAAATTGTTCCATGTATAACAAGAGAAATAAAAATGAAATTGCATAATTGCAAAATTTGTCTATAAACACATTTAGCAGTTATGCCTATATGTATTTATCTGCACATGTACCTACAAACAAAAGAAATTAAAGAAAGAAGTGTATTTTACTGGGTAATTTCTTTGTGACAAATTATTCCACTAACTCCACAAAAAGTTATTAAAGTTATTCTAATTTATGTATTAATAAAATATGCAAAGAACACACATGCTCTGTGTTTACTCAGTACACAGGGATCCTGATAACAGATTTTACTTTTGTCATTTATTTTCTTTGCTCTCTTCATAAGAATAGATTTAATTCCAAATTTCTTTGTGGAACTCTCCCTACACTATGAAAATGTCATTAAGGAGAATCTTTCTATGTAGGTATGAGGAATTTATTGGTATATTGTGTTTACAGCAGTGTTTTCAAAAAGGAACCAATCCTTTGTTTTGTGGAAATGCTGGGAATTATTCCAAGAAAAAAAAAAAAAATTTAGAACTAAAAGTTTGCCCTGTCAAATTATAAAAGTGTTTGGATCGGTGACACTGCTGTGCCTTTAAAAATTTGGGGAATCTGAGCTCTAAGTGTGGATTTCCAAGACTCACAATCTTGACCCCTCAGAGAGGACTTTACTAAATTGAAACACCAAGTTCAGGAGCACAGAAATCTGGATGCCAAAGCTCCTCATTAACACAAAATGTGAATCAAATTTCACGTGTCTTCAGGCAATACAACCCCCCCAAAACTGTACCTGACCCCGGGTCTGTGTGGTCAAAATGTACAAAGGACTTCAACTGGATTGATTGAGAAGAGCTCTAGGTTTATTTTCCCTGTGTCATCCAAGTAGAAGGTCATTTAAAAATCCTTTAGGCTGTGCATTTTAAATGATTTTGTCATGAGAAATTAATTTACAGGCTTATGGACTCTGCAGAAATGATAGATTTCTAAAGACTTTTTGAGCAGTGAATAATGAACTTTGCCAGCCTCCTCAACACTGACTGATTTAGTTTCCTGAATAAGGGAGGCAAGTGGGGGTCTTATCTCTGTGCTGAGGTCAAACGATTTCTGATTGGAAGCAGCAAGAATAAAAGACAAAAATTTCCACCTTCTAACACCAGAACTCAGCACAAGACCAGATCATTCTCTCTTGTACAGCAACACAGTTCCATCTGAATGTCTTCAGCAGGAATTCTCAAGAATTATGATCAGGAGACCTTGGCTAAAATCTATCAATGCAAAGCAAGAATTTCATTTCCCCTTCACACTGAAAAAAAATGATGTTTGAGAACTAAAGGGGCTAAATTTCTTCACATTTTGAAGGAATCCTGGGGTCAAGTTTTCAATTTTTGAATAAAACCTCCTCTTTTACATTGAAGACTTTGGACCTAAATGCCATAAAGAATATCATTTGGGAATACTTTTTCCATCCTAATATTTCTTTCATTATCCTCTGCATCAATGCAAAGCAAATAAAAGATAATTTATATCTCTGACACCAAAAGTTGTTTCAGAGAATTTGACAGTCATGAGAAGAATTAAATCTGTGGCATCAGCTTGAGCTTGTTAATGGGCCAAAATCTGGACAGCTTTGATTGTTTAGAGTTGTTATCCTAAATCCAAATCAGCAGTCAGAACAACAAAGGCTAACATCTTCCTTTATATATATATATCTCTCTATAT